>JAGFVP010000138.1:0-76695 GCA_021031095.1 Bathelium albidoporum
GCGTCGGGGTGGGGTCGGCGGGGTCGGCGGGCGCGGCGAGGCGGATGACGTCGAGTTGGTCGAGGTTGAGGCAGATCATGGTGAGGATGGTGATGCGTTGTTGTTCGTCGATGTGGCGGAAGACGCGAGGAATGACCTTTTTGCCTTTGGGGTGAGATAGCATGGCCATGAATGGGTGGGGGGTTGAGGAGCTTTTCTTTGTTAGCCAAAGTACTTTAGTGTGTTTAATGATGATGAGCTTACTTCGGAACAATCGGCTCCATTACTTTAAGATCATGCCAAAGCGTCTGATTGAGCTCTTGCATTTTTTGGCGCCACTCAATGTGTTCCTGGATGAGATCTGCCGGGCTCTCTTCGTTTGGCGGAGGAGGCATGCGTCGATCGTGGTCTTCCATTGTCATCAAGGTACTATACAGTCGCTCAATATCTTTCAGCGTTTGCCTCCTGCTGGCAGCGGTATCGTTTCCTCTCGTCGCTGTGCGCGTTCCACTTTGAGAACGCATATCACGGCTGTCTGGACGCTTGATGTTGAGCAGAGGCTTCGGCGTCTTTGAATTGCTAAAGGAGATCTTGCCCAGACTACCCTCAATTACAAGCTGCTTGTTCTTGGGCTTAAGTTTCGCTGCCTCAACAGCACGTTGCACTTGCTGCTCCATTCGCTGAACATGATTTTCCCCACCTCGAGGATGCCGGCGATTTGCATTACCTTGCCGACCACCAGTTTGAAACAAATAGGTCTGCGCAAACTGGCTCAAAGGTTGCTGTGGGTGCTGTCTCGGCGGCCCACGTATTTGCGCGTACACTTGATAGTAGAAGTCTTCAGTCAATATTGCCTCAGGACCATGTTCGTCGACGTTCCCGGTTGCTGACATCAACTGCTGCAACTGGATTCGCGTAATGAAATTCTTGTCTTGAGGTGTCATCAGGCCGTTGTCCTTTGATAGGAGATGAATCTTATGATTTCGCTTGGCTCGCCTTGCGTCCTCTAGGAGAAAAGCCGCTCGTTCGTCCCCAGAAAGCCCCAAGAGCTGCTCAGGACGCGTAACAACGGGAACTTGACCAGACGAACCCCGAATATGACCTGCGCCACTTGGTGCCGTCTGAGCTACGCCTTCAGACGCGTGAACTGGCTGCACCGGCGGGGCACCTTGCACACGGTTGGGGTTCTGTAAAATTTGGAAATGCTGTGGAGAAGCGCGGTTCGCAGTAATCTGTGGACCCGACGGAAGATGAGGTGGCTGAACCTGAGCTTGGGTTGGACGCTGTAGAATCTGAGGAGCTGTGACCTGAGATGCCTGAGTTCCGTTTTTCTGAGCAAGATGCTGCTCTGCAGCTTTCTGCGGTCGTTGCAGAACCTGTGGGCCGCCGGGTGGTCGTTGCTGCGGAGCATCAGGCTGTGGAGACGGAGTCGAAAAGGTTGGGTATCCAGGTAAAGCAAGACTCTGTGGGAAAGCTTGCGATGCCGGGTAAGAGGGAGGCGGTTGCTGTTGAGACAGTACTGGCTGTTGCACGGCCACTGGCTTTTGACTTTGAGCACGCATAGCTGCTTCTACTTCCTCAAGGCTCATCATCTTCCGCCCAGATGCCACAGCGGGGCCCGAACTGGGTTGTCGCTGGTATGTTGGTGGATCAGGCGACTTTGCTTTTGCAGGCATGCCCCATAAACTTGCATTCACCTCCAATTGCGGGATATAATCGGCCTGTTTGTAATTTTCATAGCCAGACCTGGCCGGTTTGGACGCTGGTTTCTGGGGGCTAACTACGGCAGGAGGTCGCCTAGCATCAAAGAACGCCTGCTCTTCCTGCATTGTACCGGAGATTTTGGAGGTCTGGCCGGCAAAGTCAAAGTCTTTGCCCACTGTCTCGTCGCCAAAAGTGTCCTCATTGAAAGCATCGCCAGTCTCATCGAGTTGGTCGCCGAGACCATCATAGGTATCTTCGAAGTTGAGACTGCGAGTGTAGTGAGCCTTTGGTGATCTTCATGGAGCCCACATAGCCCTGACTTACACATCATCTGCGTTTCCATCTTGCCTCTCGGTGAGGCCAGCGAAAGGATCAGGGGCCACTCCAAACCCAGGAGCCTTGGGGTTGTGGCCACGGTCCGGGGGCAAAGAAGTATCAAAGCCGAAAAATGACATGTTGAGTGAGGGCTTCTGTGCTCAGTTACATCGAGTTGAGTAGAGATTGTTCCACGGTTGGAGTGGTGCAAAGAGGCGAGCAATGATTTGAAACAACGATAAGGATATCGAGCCTATGACTGGCTCCCATGCCAAGCTGGCTCAGTAGCGAGTTCCGTGCCGTCCAGGGTGAATCGCAGTGTGTCGTTGAGAAGGCGCGACGGGCTTGGCGATCATGCTGCCACCAACAATGCTCTAGGTTGAATTAGCGTCCACCCCGTTCATCCCGCTCGGTGGAGTGATCGGAGATTCGGCTGGGGGTGGAGGCTACGGGCGGTTGTGGCGGTGGCTGCGACGGGGCTTGACCGGCCAAGGGGGGGACACGAATAGCATCGCCGCCATGGCCTAGAGCGAACGACCTGGCGACTCCCTTTTTCCACGTGTCTACCAACCAACTCTCCTTCGCATCACTGAACGGCGTGTGCTCATTGTTTGCAGTGCTCTCGGGATCACAACACGGCTGGTGTTTGGGAGGCAATTCACCTACGGATGCTTTTGGGCTGTCTGGCGACAAAGGGGTCGAGGGAAGGGCCGAACTAAGGAGCACGAGCGCACTCGAATTGGCCTTGACGGACTGCACAATACCATGGCGGGGTCAACAAGATATATACGATATATTGTTTTTGCATTTGTGGTATGCATCTCTTCCCTACTGGAGTCTTCCGTGGTCCTACGGCTAACAGACAACCCCAGTTCATCGCTCTAATCATCTTCTTATCATCCGGTTCAGATGGCGCAACAAAGGTCGCATCGGCAGGTAAAATGATCAGCGAGCAAAACCATCGATGGTGGAGCCAGCAAGTGGCAGGCGCAGGAAACCATGAGGAGATGGCATCGGGACAGAATGCTGCACATGGCCAAGCCGAAGCCAATGAAGGCAAGGCTGACGCCAAGACGTCCGCAGAGTCCACCAGCAAAGGCTCATCCGAAAAGGATATGGAGAAGAATCCAACGGGCGGCGCGACTGCCAAATGGCCTGGAAAATCGTCGCCCAGCAAGGGCAAAACCGGTGCAGCGTCCGACACAACACCTCACTCCAAAACGCCTGAGTTGGCGGAGACGGCCCAAAGCGAGCGCATGAACGCGACGTTTGTCACTCTCGCTCGCAACTCGGACGTCTGGGAGATTTCTCGATCCATTCGCCAGGTAGAAGACCGGTTCAATCGAAAGTACAACTACGACTGGGTCTTCTTGAACGACAACGACTTTGATGACCAGTTCAAGAAGGTCACCACTGCGTTGGTCTCGGGCAAGACTCGCTACGGCAAGATTCCGACGGACCACTGGTCCTATCCCGACTTCATCGACCAGCAAAAGGCCAAGGAGGCGCGCGAGGATTACGGCCGGCGAAAGGTCATCTACGGTGATTCAGTCAGCTATCGGCACATGTGTCGCTACGAGTCGGGCTTCTTCTTCCGGCACGAATTGATGATGGAGTACGAGTGGTACTGGCGGGTGGAGCCGAGCATCGAGCTGTTCTGCGACATCGCCTACGACCCCTTCGCCTTCATGGCGCGCAACGGCAAGAAATACAGCTTCGTGCTGAGCCTGTACGAGTACGTCGAGACGATCCCCACGCTGTGGGACAGCGTGAAGAAGTTCATCAAGGCGCACCCGGAGCACATCGCCGAGGACAACTCGATGAGCTTCCTCAGCGACGACGGCGGCAACACGTACAACCACTGCCACTTCTGGTCCAACTTCGAGATTGGCAATCTCGACTGGCTGCGCTCTGACGCGTACATCGACTACTTCGACACCCTCGACAAGGACGGCGGCTTCTTCTACGAGCGTTGGGGCGACGCGCCCGTGCACTCGATCGCCGCCGGTCTCACCCTCAACAAGAGCGAGATCCACTTCTTCAACGACATCGCTTACTACCATGTGCCCTTTACGCACTGTCCAGCCAGCGAACAGGAGCGCATCGACTTGAAGTGCCATTGCAACCCCAAGGACAACTTTGATTGGAATGGTTATTCATGTAAGTTCCAACCAAACCCCCTTGCCAAGCCCTCTTCCCTCTCTTGTGTGTGTCACTCTCCTTCTCCCCTCGCTTGGCCCTCTTTTTTGGTATTGCTGCTTTTTAATTTGTCTCATTCGGTCGCTCGTCTCCATTTGTCGCCCTTCCTTCTCTCCGGCGCGCTCCTTTCCTCGTGCGGCGTGTCCATGGCGCGCCGGCAGGGCGGGGAGGGTGTGGGGGATGCGGTTGGTGGAAACGCCAGCGGTCTCGGCTAATACCGATGGTTCTAGGCACGGCGCGCTTCTTCGACGTCAACGGCATCGAGAAACCTAAGGAGTCGGAGGGCAATTAATCGCATGGGCGCTATGCTGACTGCAGGGCCTCCCATTCCCTCCTCTTTTCCGCCCTTTGGCTCACCCACACCCTCAATTTCAATCAAACCCCCCCTTCTTTTTTTCTGCTTCTTTTCCTGTTCCTTCCATCAGCAAATTAACTGCAAATTAAATCACGCGCCTTCTAGAAATTTCCATGCATCTTCCATGCGCTTGTTTGGGTTTAGTATCAATAAGCCCCATCCTTCCTTCATGCGAACCTGCTTGTGCGTTTTTTCTTTCCTGCAAGGCGATGATGTGGGGAGTCAATCGAATCGCGGTCCCACCACCCCTCCTCCCCCGGATCGCCAGGGAAGTTGGGGAATTATAGGGCCTGAAAAAAACGTGTGGGGAATGGTCCGAGGGGGAGGGCAACTCAGCGGCGCCGGCGCTAGTCTTTACATGGTCAAAAGGGGAAACATTTTCTTGGAAGGAATAAATTATCGTGCTAGCAGTTCCGATTGATGCACATGCTTGCTTTCGAACGACCATTTGACATGCCCTTTTTTCCAAGTGTTGCCGGCCCTGCAGGTCTCATCACTGACGGAGCTTGCTCGATGCTGTTGTTCGCTTCACCGCCGTTGCCTCATCATCCATGTTAAGAACCCCCAAAAAAAAAAAAGAAAATCAAATAGCCACCGGTATCTGATCGGCTCTGCATATATGAAAGGGGGTATTGTAATCAAGAAATCGTACACCGCAGACACAGGATTGAACAAGGAACCGTGACGTAAGGGTGCTCTAATCTAGGTAGTCGAAAGCCCTCCAAGCCTCCCTTCCCCCCAAGCCTCCAAAGCCTCCCAAGCCCCTCTCAAAGCCGCCACCATGTAGCCACAGTCGTAATAAGAAGCGCCCATCGAGGTAATAGTGTTGGACTTCAAAATAGAATCGAAATAAGCTAGTTGCTTGCATAGACTAAAAACTGGCGTCATGTGGAGGAGAGTCATCATAATGCTAAGCCCGAGCCATCGCCTGTCCATCGATACAGGGAGAGCGTCTCGCGCCGGCGGAGTTGCTGCTCGCCGTAGTCCTCAGGAAGCCGGCCTTTGACCTGGGCGAGCGCGGAACGCATGACTTTGCGGAAGTTTCGCTAGACGCCGGACCCTTCATTAGCCACAAGCAACGATCGACAATGTAAGGCACAAGGATTAACAGTATATCGAATTGCCGGAGGGAGGGGGGCGGCGGCGGGGGGAAGGAGGCGGAAAAAAAGAGAAGATAGCAAAGATAAACGGAGATCTCGGACATACCTGGTATTCGGTATTCAAGGTGACCACACACGCCTCATGGGCGCGCACGATCGTCTCGCACGCGCGCACCACCCCTTCCCCAACCTCCTCCTTGAGCTTATCCGCGATCAGCAGCAGCAGGAAGCTGCCCTGCAACAGGTAGATGCCGAAGAAGAAGGGCATGAAGCCCAGGTCCGGGTCGTGCTCGAGGATCTCGGCGAGCGCCTCGGCGGCCGCCACGGCGTGGCCCGTCGCGCTGACGAAGCTGGCCGACGAGATCCACAGGTCGTTGTCGTCCAGCAGCGCGATCGGGTCCCACTTCCCGTTCAGCAGGATGTGCAGCGTGTGCATCAGGTGCGTCGCGTAGGCGAGCACGATCCGGCTCTGGATGAGCGCCTCGGACGGGCGGCCGGCGGCGGTGGTGCTGACCGAGTGCGCGCTCGGCGTGGCGACGCTGCTCTCGCCTGCTACTGCGGCTCCTCCTGCGGGCCCAGCGGCTGCATCCGGCTGCTGCTGCGGCTGCCCTGCTGCTGTTGCGGCGGCGTTCACGGCGGCGGCGGCGTGCGCGACGGAATCGTTGACGGCGGTAATGTATCGCGCTTCGAACTCCTTCAGGGAGCGGCCGTAGGCCTCGAGCTGCTGCGTGATCTCGGCGGCGGCGTGGTCCCATTCGGCACTGTTCGACCTGAACGAGAGGCCGAATCGGGGATGGTTGCGCGCATGATTCAGGTCCACGATTTCCCCTAGGATCGTCATCAAGGGTAGGAAATAGCCGAAGATGCTGTGCCCACTACACTCAAAGTGTGGGCCTCTCCTCCGGCTAAATTGGGGGTGATCAAAGTCTCTTGTTGAAGCCCCAGTATAGACCTCGCCCGCCTGCCAGAGCGTGTCGTCGATTGGCTGAAACAGGCCGTCGCATTCCCGGTCCAATAGGAAGAGGGGCTTGTTGTAGCACAGAGACAGGTGGCGGTCGACCGAGTACACCAGCCACCAGATGCGGCGACGTTCTTCGCGTTCCTCTTCAGAATAATAGCCTGGCGAAGAGGATTTTTGGCCTGCTTGTCCGCTTCTCATATCCTGGTTGCCAGACCCAAGGACATCGCCATCGAGATCTCCGTCGGCATCCATGTCATTTTGAGGGGCAGAATCTGGAGGGTTAGGAGGCAGCTCTCGTCCAAGTTTCAATTCTCTTGCCAGGGACCATGCAGCATTCCACCAACGCAGACTTGCCGCTTTGTACTCGCTTGCCGATACGACCGTTGCCAAGTGAACGTAGGTAGCCACGTCGTCAAGACCGGCAGAAGCACCAGGTGTTGCCATGTCGGATTCGGGTGCCGAATTCGGGGTGACGACACCAAATCCACCCAATGAAACTTGTCCGTACCCTCCAAGAGCAAGACCATTGATGACCGCACCCGAATCGTGCGCGGGAGTACCCGTCTCAGTCGGATTATGTACCAGAGGCTTCAATAGGCAAATGGTAAGCTCTAAAAGTCGCTTGCAGATCTTACCCCGCATGGATGGCGGAGATGTGAGGAACTGTGACTCGCTCGTCTGCGCAGCTACCCAGAGCATGCTGGCGAGCAGAGCTGGACTAGACCGCCGTGGGCTGTTTTGTCGAAGAAACGATCGTTTTCGAAAGACGTATCCAAGTAGATAGGGAGATTCCGGCCGCATGTAAAAAGAAGTGGGGCTGGTGAAGTAAAGTTCCAAAAGGTCGCAAGCAAGTGAGACTGGCATGACCGATCCCAAATAAGGAAGTAAAGGCCTCAAAACTGGGTATCGTAAGGTCTGTGATCCAAGGGCGTTCTGTGTTTGTTGGTATATAGCGGCCGTCGGCGACGGGATAGACAGCCAGCTGGGAGATGCAGCCACAGGTGACTGCCCTAGGTAGCTCCCAGGAATACTGTCGGTTGCCGCCATGCGAAAAGGGTTTGGTAGAGTGTGTGCACTGGTCGGAGGGCTCAGCACCGAGTATGAGCCTTCTCCAAACTGCTGTAACCCATTGGCTGCAGCGATGTGTTGCGCCAAGTTAGTCACCTGCACGTGGGTCGGATGCTGTCCATTCGTCGAAATCAGCGAATGCTGATATTCATCCATCGATCCATAATCATTGAGGTCCAACAGCCCTCGCGGAGTGGGAAGGCTTAGGGCTGAAGAGTCATTGTTTTGCCCTGATCCATTGCCTTGGCCAGGATTGTCTTGGGCATGGGCGAGACCGTGAGCGCTAGATATAGATCCCAGATGCGAGTAGATGCTTTCAGCATCATCGAGTGGCGGCCGAGATTGACGAAGAGAGTGAGAACGCACCAGGGCCGAACTTTGTTCTTGTCCGGCATCCATTTGTTGCGAGTCCTCTAAATGGCCAGAGGCGATGTTCTGCTCGTCTGAGGACTGCTCCTGGGCTGAATCCGGGCTTCCTCGGCCAGCCTCCTGACCGGCGGCGGCGGCGGCAGCAGCAGCTTGTTGCTTCGCAATGTCCTTGCGCGATGCTTTACCGCGCTTCTTGCGCTCTCGGATGTACTCGCATGTCAAGCCAAATTCTTCCATTCATCAGCATTTCATCATTGTTATCACCAAAAACAATGATGGTCGCTTACCAACACAGTGCGCACATGGTGTCTTGCCATCGCATTTGGTTCTCAATTGATTGCACTGATCACACGCTCGACTGATTCGCCTCCGAACGGGCCCCCCTCCACTGCTTGTTCGGCTGCTCCGTTCTGGGCCTGATGGATCCTTTTGGTGCCTGCCAATGCCTGAATAACTGTTACTGCGATAAGGGTGATGTCGATGCTTGAGCATCAATTTGCCATCACCCAGAGATGGCTGGTACGTATGATGTTGCGATTGTTGCTGCTGATGCTGATGCTGATGCTGTTGTTGTTGCTGCTGCTGCTGCTGCTGAAGTTCGTGCAACGCATAGTCGGAGCCATCAGCAAGCGTGTCCAGCGCTAGCGAATGATGTTGATGTTGTTGCTGCAGCTCGTGGGACAGACCGTTGGGGTTGGGATAGTGGCCAAAAGGCGGCGAATAATGGTGGTAATTCAAATTTGACGACAGCATTTTTGCTCACTCACGGTAATCGGCTCAGCGTAATTACCGAAGCCAGCAGTGAATAGGACGAAAAGGGGGCATGAATAGATACAAAGAAGAGATGATCGGCTTTGCACAAAGAGAGATGGGGAGGAGATCAGAGCATCGGGTTTTGCGAAAGGTGAGATCAAGGAAATTTTGGCATGTTTCTACCTTGGGCGGTAAGGTACATTGCGGAGCCGTCGTGACGCCTCTAAAGACAAGCAGGGATCAAGCCAAATTATCGCGGGGTATGATCAGGGGTCATCATACATGCATGCTTGTGGAGATCCAAGCTTTCTGGCTTCCTCGAGCCTTCGACGGACCAGGAGGAAATCTGGAGAGCGCTTGTCCGCGTCGGGCAGCTGATTAGCGGAGGGCCAGTTTCGCAAGGTTCAGGTGCATCCTTAGCAAGGCCATGTCATATGAGGACCCTTTTCCTGCTTGCCAGTGACTCCAGTTGGTCCATCTGGCACAAATCAATCTCGGCACGGCAGGAGGCCCGCAAGCGACACACCTGAGTTGTGAAGGGAAGGGATGGGCTGGATATGCACCGCCGACGCCTCGTCTGGGACTTAGGCCCCATGTCCCAGGCCCCAAACATTCGAGAGAGAGCAAACGTTCGGCAAGCCCTCTCTCTCTCTCTCTGTCTTCCCCCCCCCCCCAGCCAGCGCCCCGTCCTGATTCTCCAGCAGCAAGGTCGCAGTTCCGGTCCCGGAGGCGCCCACCTCCACCGGGAGTTGCTGCTGGATCGTTTGGGCCTAGCTACCCGCCCGGACGATGCCACTACCAACTCGAGCGCCATGATCCGCCAGCGGGGATCTCAGGAGTTGGTCGAATCAGCCCGGGCGGCGATGGGAGGGGCCCAGTTATTTCGGCAACGATATTGCGGCTGCAAGTGACGTCGACCGCATTAGCATTTTCAATACTGACTGCAGCCCTGTCAGTTGTCCTCGCCGAAGGAGGGCTGGCCGCGGGTGCAGACATGCAGTCACATTACCGCGTCGGCGCCCCAGCTCAGCCAGAGAAGTAGGTAGATAGAGTGAGTATCAGCACGGGGTTGCACTTGGGGCGCCGTTGCCCGTGGCTGGCACAGAAACGTGCCTCGGCCGGTCAGCTAGAGACGCCTAGCCACTTCCGCAAACCCGCTGCTGCCCGCCCCTCCTGGTGTGTGTGCTTGGTGTGCTTGTCAAAGTGTTGACCGTTGGGCGCCGCGACTAAAATAGGCTACTCGCCCGTGCTCGGCGCAGACGCCGCTGAACCACATGGCTGCCCAGGGCTATCCCAGATCTGACCTTGGGAAGTCCTCTAGGCCCAAAGGATTGCGCTGCTTCTACGCGACGAAAGGCGGGTGCCACCGCGCGAACACATGGAAAAATTTGTTGAGCAGCGCGTTCAGCGGAAGACGCGGTTCCGCTGTGGCAACGAGAGGCGAGCCCTTGGATCTGGATGGGCAGAGGGCAGGCAGAGTACTTGAGGGCATCGTGGTCCTGTAAGCTTCGATGCCCCCGGGCGTGAAAGGGTCTCGGCCTGACTCGTTGAAACCTTCTAGAGGGGATGCACAGAACAAAGGTGCAGCTGCCTAACTGCGTGTGGAGTGCAGGACAGCGTAGTTGTTCACCACGATCCATCCCAGCGCAGTAGTAGATTCGCTCACCGAGCGTCACTAGGGCATCTCGCGCCCAGCCCCGTTTCGGCCCTAAATTGCAGTCGAAGCCAAACGTCGACTTCTAATTTCGCATGTGTTAGGGCTTAGAGAGAAAGGCCCTTCTCTCCCCCCCCCCTGGCACCCCTTCGCATCCGCTGGTCCGAGATTAGTCATGCCTCTAGTTGGCTCACCAGCAGCGGAGCGGTGACCGTCATCACTGCTCCCCGCCATGCTCCGGAAGAAGTCTACTCATCATCATATGCTCCGTGCTTTCATTACCTCAGCGCCCCTTCACCGATGGACAGATGGAAGCTGGGCGGGGCCCAAGCGCGAGGGCTCACGTACAGCGTGTGCGACAGTAGGAGGCAGGCAGAGGCGCCGTGGTGGTGGATGCCTCTGCGCAGTCTGAGAGTCGACAGTCGACCACTGTGACACATTGGCGGCACTGCAGACAGAGAGCATTGGCGCGCTGCGGACAGTGTGCAGGCAGCCCTCCCATACCACGGTTTCGGGACCCCAAGGCATGTTTTGCTTCCCAGGAACGCATTGACAAATTGAACATTGTTTGGTGATCGGTAAGGTGGTTAAGCTAGATGCAGCTGTGGGCCAGCTGCTGCCAAGGCCATGTCGCGCTGCATCGCGTCGTTCCAGAGGCACAGCACTCGGCCCCGCGCCATCAGCAGCGATATTCAGATCTCGGGATTATGCAATGAAGACTTTCCGCCGTTCCCGTCATTGGCGTAGGCCTCATGCCGGAGTGGACTGATGCTCGTGACTCTCCGCGGATCGTGGCCTGCCTGCCACTCCTGCATGCGTCCTGGCCGTCCGCGTGACAGGTCAGCAATAAGGGCAAAGGACGCGTGGGAAAATTCGACATCCATAAAGACAATTCCGCATCAGCGCGCTGTGGCTGAACTACGATCTGGGGTATGCAAATTGGGGGATCTTCGCTGCGAACACGGTACGGTCCCTCAGGCGGGTCTAGCCAGCTGGTCTCGCCGAGCTGTCGCCGCCGGCGAATCAGACGCCAGCGCCGCTCTGGGAGCTCTGTTGGTGGGCAAGCAAGCAGCTGGGTTTGGATGGGCTGTTGTTGCACATACACACCATGACGTCCTCCACCCGCTCCCCACGCCACGTTGCTCGATGGGGAACTCCCACCTTCTACACTAGGCCTTATTGATGCTCTGCCTCAGTCCTGCCAATTGGACTTCTCGTTCGTCGGTCCAAAGGCATCATGTCTGTCGAAACCATCACCACCATCTCTCCCCTCACCAATAAGCCCGTTGTCACGCGCAATGGCCTATCTGACATCGAGCTGGAGGCGCTCCCACGCACCGCTCGTGAGGTTTTCTTGTCTTATCGACAGACTTCGCTAGCAGATCGCCAGCGGATTGTCAAGAAAGCACTCAGCCTAATTCGGATGCGGCAGGATGAGCTCGCCAAAGAGCTTACCGAACAGATGGGAAGGCCCATTGCTTTTGCCACCAAGGAGATAACGACGGCCATTGCCAGAGCAGAGCATCTGCTCAAGATTAGTGATGATGCGCTGCAAGATAGCGATGGCGAGCCCGAAAAGGGCTTCAAGCGATATATTAGAAAGGTGCCCTTGGGGCCTGTTCTGGTGCTTTTTGCCTGGAACGTACGTTTCATCCGAGGGCCCTTTCACATACCGACCAGGGAATTGCTGCTTACCCTGATTTACAGTACCCATACCTCATTCTCGTGAACTCCCTTATTCCGGCTTTGCTATGTGGCAATTCCGTCATCATCAAGCCTTCTCCGCAAACACCCACGATTGCAGAGCACATGCAACACATCTTCCAAGAGGCAGGCCTCGAGAAAAACGTCATCCAATATCTCCACTGCGGCTCTTTTACGCAATTGGAATCACTAGTACGCGCCGAAGAGATCCAGCTCGTTTGCTTTACAGGATCGGTGGCTGGCGGGCTAGCCGTGCAGAGCGCCGCGAAAGACCGAGTGCCTGTACGAGTGGGGCTAGAGCTGGGAGGCAAAGACCCTGCATACGTGCGAAAAGATGTCGATGTCAGGTGGGCTGCTGAAGAGATTGTGGATGGCGCCATCTTCAATTCGGGCCAGAGCTGCTGCAGCCTCGAGCGCGTCTATGTTGATGCCAAAATCCACGACGACTTTGTCGCTGCCATCCGCGAAGTTTTGAAGGGATACAAGTTGGGTGATCCCTTCGATAGTAGTACACATGTTGGACCCGTAATCTCCAAAAAGGCTGTGGAAACGATTCAAGCTCATGTCAAGGATGCTGTAGACAAGGGCGCAATTGATGCAACACCAGAGAATGAAAGCTTTAGATCGCCACCTCCTGATGGGAACTTCGTGGCCCCAACTTTACTCACAAACGTTTCTCATTCCATGACAGTGATGAGAGAGGAAACTTTCGGTCCTGTGATTCCCGTCATGAAAGTCCATAGCGATGAAGAGGCCATCTCTCTGATGAACGACAGCGAGTTTGGTTTGACCGCCAGCATCTGGACAAAAGACGTGAAAAAGGGCAATGCATTGGCAGACGATGTCGAAGCCGGCACAGTCTTTGTCAATCGTTGCGATTACCCCAGTCCTGTAGGTTCAAATGTTTTCACCCTAAAGGTACCATCACTAATTCGCGTTGTAGGATCTTGCCTGGGTTGGATGGAAGAATTCCGGCAAGGGGCAAACATTGAGCAAATTCGGCTTTGATCAATTCACCAAGCTCAAGAGTTATCACATCAAGGACTATCCACATTGACTAGCCGTGAAGAAATTCAACCGAAAGAAGCCGCAGCAACTTGCTCTTCCTTCGCCCAAAAAACTTGGCGTCTGGGATTGGCTGAATGAGATTGATACTTCATGGACTCATGGAAATACCGTTGAAAATACTGTTATCCGCGGGCGGTTTGGCGGACCCATCAAAATCCGTTGCAAGCGTTCTCCACGAAGAGCAGGCAACGTCTCTCCAGCATGCAATATTCAGATACCCATACTTCGGACCCCCCCGGCGTTGGCGGTCGGGCGGCCTCGCATATGATCGTTTGACATTTCAAATTGTAATAAATGTACATACCTACTTAGAAGAACCCTGCTACGACTGATGGAAACCACTGCTGAATGAAGTTGTCCATTTTGCCCAAGTCAATTTTCAATATGTGTATCGATCTTCGGCAATTCTTGGAGTCGTCAAGGTCTCTCTAATGCCATAGCCCAACAAAAAGCTCAGCAAAATCCATTGCTGGGCTTTAATTTTTTGGTTGCTATTCTCAGCGATACTATATTCGTGATGCCGGATGATTATCAGACAGCCACGCAATTATCAAGGGAGCTTTGCCTCGCTGCGAGTGGCTGCTTCACTGATAAAGTTGCATGCGTTTCAAGCCCTGGCATACCTTATCTACCTGTCCATGGCATTGCTTGTCTACCAATGACTACTGCCTTCCAGTTCTTATTGACTTTGCATAAACTTGCTTTATCATTTATCAAAATACCATTCGCGTCCAGAATGGGATACCTGCGAAGCCCGAAAACGGTAAATTTGGAATTAATATTCTTGATTTCCGAACCAAGGCCGAGCAACGCTGGGCCGTGGCGGGAGTTGTGCAGCTCAAGGCTTCTCGATTCGCTATAGCTCACGAATACGACGAACCCACCTGCACGATGTCTTGAAATGTGTCCAAAGTCTAGACTCGCGTGGACACTCCGCATACAGTCCCTTTGCCTGCTAGAGAGGCTAAGATAAGAGTGGTACGGCTTCAAGGATCAAGACAAGAAAGCTTGCGAATATTGCTTCCCAAATATAGCGAAGTCGACGTGCCACTTGAGAGAGCATTACCGTTAGGTGCCTAGCGTGATAAGAGATCTGCGTGATGCTGTGTAACTGTATCTGAATGAGAAGCATCTCTTGATTGGACCTGATCTGGCCAACGTCCTCGACCGGCTCCATTTTCCAAAAAGGAAGCGTGTTATGCAAATTTATACCGCCTGCACAAAACTTCATTAACTCTAAATAGAAGCCCTCTAAAAACTAATTCCTATGTCTTCAATTTGAAATCCACATTGTTGCTTATCTTAGTACGGAGGTCCATTGCAAAAGTCGTGTCTCACGACAAAGGTTGGCATACTTATCAGGGGAGCGCCCCAGCGGAATAAGCTGCTTGAGCCTACTTATTAATTAGATGATAGTCTAGCCCAATTTCTATACTCTGGGGTAGAAAAATGGTTCTGACTCCAAATATTTTAATGAAGATTCGCTTAAATTCTTGTCGATTACTGAGTCTTCTCGCGACACAAAACTTTTGACGTGGACCTCCGTACCATTGTATTATTGTTTGTAAAACGAAGGGCCGGTAAAACCATTATTTCATGGCTGATTTCGAGAGGATAGTCCGCAATGCAAAATTCACATTTTCATTTTCGTTCATCCCAGAACAGACTCAAGCCCTAGTGGATAAAAAAAAGTGGCGGCTAAGGACTGATTTTGCCTCTTCTATCGTTGCCCTCCTTAAGATGATCAGAAGACATCCTACTTCCGATCATACATTTCGCTCCTTACCCATCTCACATATACTTTCGTCTGTTATCGCGTAGTTGTCATTAGCATGGCTTCTCACCCTGTTGAACTCGTTTCGTCATAATTTATCAAATGCAAGTGGCTTCGACAGCTACTCTATATTTTGGCTGTCGGTGAATTGAGTTCCATGTCTTCCGCTAACGCCTTTGCGAACAAAGCCTGCACATCATGCTCATGAATCCAGCATGGGTCCGACCTGTTCTTGGCTCTTTCTCTTAGCTGCTCATCTGTCTCCTCGTTCCCAGCTCTAATGCGCGCGATGACGGCCTTGTTTCCCGCCTGCACTGTCGATATCACGCGATCTGTGTGCGGTTTCCTTGTCCGCTCGTAGAGACACAATGCTCGTTGGAAGTTATAGTCCGAACGATGCGTTGACCCAGGGGGAAAGACGTGCCACAAGGCAGCTGCGAAAGCATAGCCATCGTCAATGGCCAGTGACCCGCCAGCAGCCAAGGCACCTCCGTGTGCATGCGCAGCGTCTCCAACCAAAGTTGCCCGACCAGAAAGGTACGACCAATGGTCAAGTGCAGGAGCAGCAGTATTCGGGTACTGTCGAGTATACGGCGAGGCATCAACCATCTGTCGAATGACGGGATGCCAATCCGCGTAATATTTTCGCAGCTCATCGACATCTCCGTCTGAATTCCATGCTGCACCTTTGTATGGCGCGTCTGGGGCGTCGGGATCACTGTAATGACCTCCAACAATGGTGAACAGGCCGCTTCCAAGTCTCGACGCGAAGAAAGTCCGATCGGGACCCCACCAGTGATTCGCTTCGTTCAAAATGGCATCATCCAGACCGTCAAGGAGCTTCGCGTCAAAGACTGAGCGGAAGGCCACCCATCCAGTCCATCTCGGTTCCGAACCAGGCACGAAGTAGCGGCGCACTGCGGAGTGGATACCATCGGCACCGAGGAGGATGTCAGCACTTACACTTGTACCATCTTCAAAGGATATGGTAACATTGTTTGCAGAGCTGTTAAAGATTGCGGATGCAAATGCTTTTTTTAGCTGTATCTTCTCGCTTGGCACGTGTGCAAGCAATGCTTTCTGCAGATGTGCTCGATAAAAGCGTGCCGTACGGTGTCTATCTTCAACTTCGCCATGATGAGAGTCGACCGAGGTAATCTCATTTGTTTTCCAATGCCTATATTTTGTCAAATACAATCGTATCCACCCCGTTCATTACCTTACCCACCGGTATATCATAGGAAAGCCTGATCGATTGCGGAAGGCGATCGAATCGTCCAATGCATTGACCACGCCCAGCCTCTCCAAGGTTCTTAGCCCGTTTGGGCCAAGGGCGATACTTGCGCCAATTTCTTCAAGCCGTCCTGCTCGTTCATACAATTGGTACTCAACGTTTGGATGATCCTTTAATCCTACTGCAGCTGAAAGACCAGCAACTCCCGCGCCGATTATGGCAACAGAAAGCTTCTGTCGTGTATCCATGGTCAAGGCGAACTTGCATGCCTTGAATTTGGCGGACTGAGTCTCAAGCAGGGCACGGGCAAAAAGAAAAAGAAAAGATGGAAGAAATGTCTATACATAAAAAAGCTAGAGAAGTCAAGTTGACTGAATATCATGGCCTTGAGAAAGACATGATACCTGTCATTGGTCCACTGGGGCTCCCTTTAACCCTGGGTGGGCTCCTTATCACGCGAGAGAAGTCGTTCATGATGTTATCGCTAGATCGCCTCGAACCCCATGCACATGGCTACACCCTTCTGCGCCACATTGAAAATTATTCGGACCTCTACGAATAGGGATCATGAATTTTGAGAATTAGTAAAGGCACTAGCGAATCATCATTATTGACCTGGCATTGATGGTTGTTCATCTGTATGGTACCTAAAGGTCTCGGCGGGCAGATACTGTGACCATCTAGGTGGGTGATTGTGCAATGAGAAACTTTATCAGAACGAATTAACAATCTGTAAACTCCAATGGCGGCTGGACCAGCCTCATTTAGCTTCCGTAAAGGATTGTGATAAGAAAGTTGTCAAGCCCCTATTTCGAAGCACTTCTCCGTCCAATTCACCAGTACTTTGGATCCGCAAAATTCAGAAAGATGACTAAATCCGCGGATGGAATTGAAGAGACTGTAGTATCAGAATCTGTCGCCTTCGCACCACGACTCCCCGACCGCTATGCCGACGAAAGCTACAAACTTTTCTCAAAGATCCAAGTCAGTGAGCCAAGTCGGGAAGAATCGACAGCGATCCGAAAAAAAAGTGTTCGATGGATTCTGCCGTTCTTATGCGTGGGCTACCATCTTATGTATATTGACAAACAGACAGTGAGCAAAATCGCTCCACGACGGTATTTGGTACTTTAGCTAATGAAAGAAGCTTGGAAATTCCTCAATATTGGGCATTTTAAAGAGTGCTCATCTGAATGCGACTCAATACAATTGGCTAGTCTCGGTCTTCTACTTTGGATATCTGCTCGCAGAATGGCCCCAGAACTGGGCACTCCAACGCTTCCCTGTCGCGAAATGGCTGGCAGGAAATCTGACAATCTGGTAAATGCTCTTCTCCCGACCCGTGGCGCATCGCTGAATAGTCTCAAGGGGAAGCATTTTACTGCTCCATATACCCTGTGAAAGCTTCGCCAGTCTATTTGTTGTTCGTTTTCTCTTGGGTCTTGCTGAGGCCTGCATTGTTCCTTCCTTTCTGATTATCTTGTCAATGTTTTTCACATACGACGAGCAAGCTGTGCTTATGCCCTGTATGTGGGCCGTTGGAAACGCAAGCCCCATCACGTCTGGCCTGCTGTCGTACGGGGTCCTTTGGATCAAGACAGACAGCTTTGCACCCTGGAAGTGGTTCATGTGTGAGTGTTTATCACGTTCATCTATTACGCAGAAGCAGTTCGTGTTACTAAGCAATTGATTTCCACAGTGATCACCGGAATTGTAACGCTTATTTTTGCGGCGGCAGTCTTCATCTGGCTTCCAGATAGTCCGCTATCGGCGCATTTCCTTTCGCCAGAGCAGCGTGCTCGAGCTATTCTCCGCATCAAAAGTAATCATTCCGGCATTGAGCAAAAACGGTTCAAGCGATATCAGTTCCTCGAGGCTATTCGTGATCCGAAGACGTGGATGTTCTTCTTCCACGCTTGGGGACAAGAAATGTCAAATGGACTTACCAGCCAATACTCTCTGATCATACAATCATTCGGCTTCACGACTCTACAGACAACTCTGCTCGGTTGCGTTACAGGCCTTGTTGCGTTGGTGTCGCTGGCGCTCGCGGCTTTCGTTCTTGCGCGGACGAAGAACTGTCGCGCCTGGATCTCCGCTGCCGCATATATTCCCACAGTCGCTGCGTCAATATTGTCATTATCGCTTCCATGGAGTAACCGTTGGGGTCTCTTAGTCGCCATCTGGCTACGCTCTACAACTGGCATCCCGTACAGCGTCGTGATGGTCTGGGCCGCAAATTGTTCCGCAGGCCATACTAAGAAAACTACCGTGATTGCGCTCTACCACGTTGGCTACGGACTTGGAAATATCCTCTCACCGCAACTGTTCCAGCCACAGTACAAGCCGCGCTACATAGTAACCTGGGCCGTGATTCTAGGAGTAGCGTGCATATTTCCGATGTGTCTCGTAATCTTCTTGCGCTACTACTTGAAGCAGGAGAATAGGAGGAGAGACGAGTTGCAGAGCAAGGGATCTGTCCAAGAAGTTGGTGTGCTTGAGCATACCAATCAGGATGACGAGTTGGTTGGAGAAGAAGTTGTAGATGCTAGGCAATTGGATTTGACGGACCGCGAGAATTTGGCTTTGTAAGTGGATACAGACCGATGCACTGTCACAAACAGCTAATTCTTGACTGCACAGCCGCTATGTCCTTTGACCACTCCTGGAGTAATGTCGCACAGAGCTTCGGAGAAGGCCAATTCGGCAGAAGATCGATAACAACCACCTCAAAGCAACAGATGTATGTCTTGAGATTTAAGCAATCTTGATTCTGCCGAGCCATCAATACGTATAACTCAAAAGCTGCATTCGGTAGTTACGCCAAACTCATTTTCATTGCGTCTTAAGCACAACCGCTGCGCGCTAAGCTTCTCGTAGATTTGGGATTGTGGTAAAGGATTAGTTTCACTACAAACAAGACGTAGAGATAAGTTATATGGAGGTTGGAACTAAAATTGGCTGATGTTCACTGCTTTGCGCAACTGTTGGGGCCGTCCGAAGCAGCAGCGTGCCAGACCCAGGGTTGAACGCGCGCAGATCATATGAGTGACGCAGCCTGTCTACCATCAACCACCTTCATCATTTGCAAAGGACTTCCCTTGCTCAATCTGAAAGGGATGAGATTCATCTGAATCCCGGACTTACTCGATACAGTCAATGCTGAAACCGGGTTTCGTTCTCGCGTATGATTCTCATTGGTGTTATTCACTCCGGTGGCGGTTCCTTTGTCAACGCGACTTGGATGGCGTATACCCTGACTGGGGAGGATTTTTCGGCGATATGGACAGGCTTAATAGGTGCGCTTATGGAGTCTACGGAGCATACTCCGTAACTGCGAGGGAGGTGTAATGATTCGTGCTACCAAAGAGTCATGCTTTTTTATCCAGAGTATTCACACTCGACGTTGCAAGGCATGCCGAATTGAAGGAATAAAGCTTGACGCGAGAGGTGTGGTAAGCGGCCAACGACGCGTCGCAGCTGAATGGAATGCCGAACGCAAGGGAATGGTGTCACAAAAGCAGCACGGCGGGAACGTCATTGGCACCGTTTCCGAAACAACCCATTTTCATCCAAGGCCTGGGCTCCATCTGAGAAAAGCCGTGTCTCGCACAGCAACGAATGACGAATGGGAGAAGGACCGAGCTGAGTCGCATGTTCCATCGTCACGGAAACCCTTTGAGCTTGACTCAACGCACTGATACTGCTTCTTTGGTGGTTCGCATTCTTGCCATTTCGCTTTGATTCCTGCTCCACTTGTCACACTGAGACTGCCCCAAGCAGACGTAAGGAATGGAAAGCTCTGTCGCATGGCCGACAAACAATTTCCTGACCATTCATTCGTGACGCGCCAGAGGGAGCGTCTCTGTAGGATGCCGTATATATGACTTCTCTCCTCCAAATCCATCCCAGTGATCATCATTTCAAGATCACCCACTGTCCTTCGTTTTGCGTAGCACTTGTGAAAGTGTTGTCCTTCCTTTGGCATCTAGCAAGCGTCTTTTTATTTGTTTCCCTAATTTTTCTCCGTTCCCTCAGCCTAGCCTAAGCTCTTGAACCCCAACCATTCATTCATTATGTCGTTATCTTGTTTCAAAAGTTTCGCTCGCTCGGTTCGTCAAAAAATCCTTTCCTGTGAAGGCAGCAGGAAGAAGTCGGTTCCTATGACCATCGTATGTTCCTTGACTTCCCCATCCACGCTAACTTCCTGCTCAATACTAAGTCCTCAACAGGGCAAGCCGACTAGTTTCCGCAGGGTGGACGTGGATTTCGGTATCGAGGACCTCAGCGAGGAGCAGTGCGTTCTCTTCCTTCCATCCGCATCATCACAAGACACTGAGCTGGGAGGCTCTTCACTGTGCTTGCCCATCTCTCTTCATCGTGTCTCTCCCCTGCCCTTCGATACTGATACCATTTCCAGACAATCTTGGCTCCGCGAAAAAGCCATCCTCGACGAACTCTCGCGACCTCCTCGCAGTCCCCCGTTCCACGCCCAGCCCGATCCTCTCGCCTCACATCCCTTGCCTCACTCTCCGCGGGTTCGGAAGAGAGATACCGCCGGGCGTCGGTCCAGTCCCTTCGCATATGACATCGCCCATCTTCCGTCTCGAGATAACAGCACTTTGCTCCTGACCGACCCTACGCGCTTGGCTGTGCTGGGTGCGTCTAAGGATTCCTTGATGTTGCGCGGTAGCGATGATTCTGACACGGAATCGACGGCTATGGTCACCCGGATCTAAGGTTAGAAGAAGATGAGTCACTCATTCTATTGGAGGAGGTGTATTGATGGGGAGTTTTCGCTTCTTGGCGGACGGGGTTCTTGAAAGGTATCTATATAATCGAATATAATTCAGCTAAACCTATACCTACTTGACACGATCATCAGAACGAGCTCGCACGTCTTTGAGAAACCACAAATATGCCCGCCTTGCCGAGTATAGAATTCGTCGGTTGAGTCTCGATGGCCCAGTACGTAAGACCGTACTTTGGTGAAGGGAATGTTCATGTTGAATAATTCGACTTTAGTATGATTTTCGACGTCGGTCGGCGGACAGGCCAGTCTGAGACGTAGACTTTGCAGGCTGACACCACATCCATAGAAGTCAACCAGCCGAGGAATTCACTTGAATATATAATCCACAGGATATCTATCCGCTCATCTCGAGCTAATGCCTTTCCCCGCCGGAGACCAAAACCGAGACCAGTTTTTGGACACCTCGTCTCCCGCTCGCCCGTGGCATAGCCGCTGCGCAGTAGCGGCTTACCGATTATCGCAGACCGCATGACCGCCTGCGACCGTCCTACTGGTTCCGGTGCATGACCCAAATACCACACGAACGGGTCGGAACATGCACATGCAAAGAAGGATCTTCTCCAGGGTAGGGAGATGTGCGCGATCAGAGCACGCCTAAACCGCACAGCTCGAACAAGGTTGGCGCCCCTTCCACAGCAATCCATGCTATACCTAGAGCATAGTTAGTCATCTGCGAGATTATCTAAGCGCGGTATTAGAATGAACAAACCTGAGTATACAATCAGCTTGGTGATGACTTCGACGTCGTACCTGACACGAGGCTTTTCTAGATTTGCGAAAAGTTCGCGATGATCGGATGCTCCGTCCACACCGAATGCATTGGTATTTCCCTCGTCCACGACAATCGCCGTAGGAGAACCTTCCTTGGGAAATCCCTCGGGGCTGCCATCGAGCTTGATTTGTGGCAGGTCCGGTGCGGTGTCGGGCTCCTCGTCTATCCTTGAGCGCGCCGCTCTCGATGGTCGCCCACCGTTCTGCGATGATATGCTGTCCCGCCGTCGCTTTTCTCGATATGCGAGCGTTTCGTAAGCATCAGCCTCCGACTGTGGTCCGACGGAAACCGAACGTCTGCGAGGATGGCGCAGAGATGTGATCAACGTTGGGATGCTGGATGCGGGCGGAATGACGTTGTCGTCTTTGCGCAAGGCAGGTACCGTCTTGTACTGCGAAGCCCGCATGAAGAACTTTCGCGGCAGGGTCAGGCCCAACTGTTCGATAACACGGAAGACTGGTGGGAGAGACGCGAGCAATGCTGGCTTCATGATGCCACGCCAAGCAAAAATGAGTAAGACGCCCAGGAAAATGCGAGCACAAGCCTTGGCGAGTCCAACCCTCTCGTAACTGAAAGGTACCGTTGCAGGCGCTGGTCCATCCCAAGCAAAGCCACTTTGAGCAAAATGCCACGAGCCAAAGGCGACGCCCATGAGAACACCAGCAAAAGCAACGCTGTCATCAAAGCACGGACAGTCATCGGCCGGTTCTGGATGTACTCGCACCAGAACGAGCAGTAGGAGTACCACGAGAAGAGGGTTCTTCAGGGTCCCTTCGCAAAGCCAGTATTCCAACGGAGTACCGTATGTCGTCTGCAGAAGGGTAAGAAGTGCTCCGAGGGCGCTTCCCACTATGACGTCAAAGAAGCCATGCATACCGCAGTACAGACGTCCTAAGACGATGGATACCGCATAGAAAATGGCGAAGTACTTCGTGGCGGAGCGGAAATCGGACGGTGACTGTTGTGCTAGCGTGATGAGTGCATATGTGGCGACAGAGACGGCGTTGGTGGAGTGAGTAGAGGGAAAGCCGTACTCCAGAGCAGCGGAGCCAGACATGGTGATACGCTTCAACGGAGGTGAGTGCGGCCGAGGAAGGCATAATAGGTCTTTGACGAAGCCACTCCAGAAGACTCCGAATGCAAGCACGCTGGTCATTCTGGTCACCCAAAATTAGCGTTGTGTATACAGATGAACAGCCATAAAACTCACGCTCTTCCTAGACTAGTGTATCCACACCAAAACAAGATCGGAAGCATGATCATGAAAAATGTGTGAGTGCCCAGATTTGCAGTAAGGGCAAAGTAATAGTCGAGAGCTGGGAAACGGAGCTTCTCCTGTGCCTCAGCCAGATATGGTGTTTCCCATCGCACAATTGGGATTAAAGACTGGCGCAATCTGTATCTCCATTTGGGCAATTTGTTCTTGTCTGATACGCAGCAAAGTCAGGACTTGGTCTCTAGCATTCACTCCATTTCCCCGGCGCTTGTTGTGGTAGACGTACAGTGATCTAAAGCTCGCATGCCCGCATCGGGTCTTTCTCCCTTTTGTACACCACCACCACCACCACCACTGCCATTTACACCACTCTTCAGCTGCTTCTGCGCCCAGCCATCGTTGGACATGAGGAAAGGTAGAGAGCGGAACGCCGGTAGGACGCGCTCCGGCTTGGCGGTCGATTCTTCGTCAAGGGCGCATCATTGAGGTGCGATTTGCGAAAAGCGGGTTCAAGCGTTAGGACTCGGAGGTCCACAAAGGTGTGGAGGCGCGCGTAGAGCGGAGGTGGACATGGATTATTAGCTCAATCGATTTACCTGGTGTCCCTGGTGTCTCATCCAGGGTTGTGCTCGAATCCTTCTACCAGCTCCGGCTATTAGCCGCGCGGAGGGCAGTCACCCCGCCAACCACCCGTCAACTTTCGCGTCACCAAAAGTTCCACTCCCACATCTTCGTCCCTACCCCACCACCACACCTACTATCACCACCACTACATTCCGAATTCAATTACATCCGTTACGAGACAGTCCATTCTGAAAAGCATCACGATACTACTGGTGGCCCTATCGTAGGCGCAGTCTCCTGTTTTCATCTACACAATCTGTGTATCGACACAATCGCCAAGGACGATGTCAGTTCACGCAGTCTCGAGCTATGACTATCTCCGCCGCAAGGGTTCCGAGAAATTCAAGCCTGCATCCTCGATCCATCGTAAGCCACTTCGACGAGACAGTCAGCGTATGAGCGATGGCACAGTCAACTCCGCCATGAACTCTGTTTCGTCAATGGGTCGAGAGTCAAGCTCGACAGGAATCACTGAGCCTCCCGCATATTCCAAGAAGCTTGTAGTCGTAGGCGACGGTGGGTGCGGGAAGACATGTTTGTTGATTACATACAGCCAAGGCTATTTCCCAGAGGTACGAACAGGGTTCCTGTAGTGAGCATAGACAGCACTAAGGAAGTGAGCAATAGAAATATGTACCGACAGTCTTCGAGAACTACATCACGCACACAACCGAACGACGCACGGGCAAGACAGTCGAGCTTGCACTCTGGGACACGGCTGGTCAAGAGGAGTACGACCGTTTGAGACCGCTTTCCTATCCAGAGACCGACCTGCTCTTTGTCTGCTTTGCCATTGATTGCCCGAACTCTCTCGAAAATGTCATGGACAAGGTGAGCGTTATGTTTGTATTCTTTCTGATGTAGGAGTACTGACAAGGCACTTCAGTGGTATCCTGAAGTGCTTCATTTCTGCCCAACGACGCCCATGATCCTCCTTGGCTTAAAGTCAGACCTACGGCACAAGCGCACTTGCATTGAGCTGCTCAAGACTCAAGGACTGACTCCGGTGACGCCACAGCAGGGTGAGGCCGTCGCCAAGAAGATGGGAGCGGCATACATGGAGTGCAGTAGCAAAGAAATGAACGGCGTCCACGAGATCTTTGAGACAGCAGTCAGCATCACCGTGGGAGCGGGTGAAGGTGGTGGCGACAGCGGGCACTCAGTTATTCCAGCCGTGAGCACAAAGCCTAAGAAGCGGAGTTGCAGAATCTTGTGATGGACTGAGTGCCCGCTCAACCAGGCAAGGAAATGGCTGGAGCTGAAAGTGATGGGAAGCCGGTTCTACTCTTGTATTTTCTTTGCACATCGCTGCAAGTCAGCAAATACGATTGGCATTATGAGGCGGCGTTGGAGGATAGGTCCTTGCTAATTCGGCGTCCGAATGTCGACATTCGTCTCTTTTATATCTAAACTACTGGCACGAGCCTGTTTTGTGGCTGGTCATGACAAAGCTGTAGCAATGACAATCTCATTTCTTTCACATTGGACATGATCAACGGCTTGAAATGCCTACTAGTGAATAACGGCCCCTGGGACCTGAAAAGACCCTAGTCAAGTTGCTGCGATGATGCAAAGTTTTTTTCTCCGATAATGCAGTGATCGGCGCATGATTTGGAGATATGCTTTGGATATAAGGCTTGAGCTGGGTATACAAAATGTGATAATGCAGGGGAAAGGGTGGTGGTTTGGTACGAGAAACACGCTAGTCTTAATTGGGCTAGAAACACTCGGCGCGAGCGGACGCGCTTCTCGATGATGATCCCGGAATTTTTGGGTAATGGGCGACTCGACCTGGAATCACTACCACTCCCACGACTACCATCCTTCGCCTGGCCGTTATCTCTCTCCGTGCTCAGTATCTGCACTCCTTGCAGTTCACTAGCATGCCCTTCTCCTGCCGGATATCATAGCCTCACGATGGAGGACCCTTTGGTCCAAGGGGCGAACGGCACCATCCCTCCTGGCGAAGTGCCCAATTTCGATTCGCAGGTGGTCATAGATTATATCAGAGATGTGCTTCTGGTGACGCTGGGAGCTTCGGATCAGGATCTTACCGTCGATGGGAGCATCCTGTCGCCCTCACGCCGATCCGATACAGTACAACGATGTACGCGGTTTGCCCAGGAATCGCAAACAGCACTGTACGTCCAGAAGGAGCGGCTAGAGACCAGCAAAGACAACTTGCAAAATGGAGATCACGGTGAGTATGATGGTATTTGGTTGAAGGACCCAGCTAATCATTGGTGTCAAGCTCCAGTATCCCGCTTTACTTACACTTTCTCCTCCGAATTCTCCTATTCTCCCAATGTTGCTGCCTGTCTTGCGATTCTGAAGCGCCCACAGCCTATAGATACCAGATACCCTATTAGCGATCAGATTCAGATTGTAAATCTTCCCGTTCAGGCCTTCCCCGGCGATGCCTCGCTTAATACCACCTCCTCCGTCTCCCCCTTTGAGACTTTACATTCTGTCCTTCACTTGGCGCTGGCGCCGTACTTCGAAGCGTATACGAAGAATCATGACCAATCTAATGCCAACTGGAATAAGACGGAGGACAGCGCGCGCACGGGTATACCCGGGACGAAGAAAAAGATTGCCGAGTTGGAATTGAGCCTGCTTCACTTGCAGCAGAATATTGAGATCCCAGAGCTCCATCTGCCACTCCATCCAATCGTGGAGGTGGCGCTGAAGACCGCCTCAGAACGTCGTGTGCACCCAAGCGTTGACTTGATCGATCCTGCAATTCTCAATGATAGCGCGTTTCTCAATAGCCTTCAATCCACCGTGAACAACTGGATCAAGTCAATCCAGACCATCACCAAAACTTCGCGAGATCCTAACCAGGGAACTGCTGGTCAAGAAATCAATTTCTGGCTGTCGATGGAATCGGCTCTGGAGGGGGTGGAGGCACTGTTGCGGAGCGATGGAGTGCAGCTTACCATGGATATTCTACGCCATGTCAAGAGATTTCAAGCAACATTGAGTTTCAGTGCGGATACCGGATTGAAAGACACGGCCGAAACTGTACAAAAATACAACCAGTTGATGCGCGATTTCCCTCTGGACGAGCTTCTATCAGCCACCTCATTGGAAAAAGTCAAGGATGCGCTGAATCAGATCTTTTCACATATGAATCGAAAGCTTCGCGTCTCCCCTTATCCCATCAGACGTGCCCTATCGTTAGTCGAAGCCATATCTGCGGACCTTGACAGGCGGTTACATGCTTTGCTGCATGGACGAACCCTGATGCACCTAGACTTCAAGGAGTTTGAGTCGATATTGGATGCCACTGACCAGATATGGCGGACATGGGATGACAACATTAAAGAATTTACAAATCTTGCGAGAGAGGTGACGCGGAAACGCCAAGAAAGATTCATCCCTATCAAAATCGCACCACGTCATCAGAGCACACAGGAGCGTCTGAAATATATCAACACCTTTCGAATCAACCATGAGCAGCTACAACGGACCATTATGGATGTACTCACTCCCAAACAGGGGTCAAAAGAATCCATCGACGGAGGAGAAACGCTCATCGAAGAGATCGGAGATTTTGATGCCGTCGAAGAAGTCGTTCAAGCGTACGCCTCTCTTAAAGATGTCGATGTCCTCGACGTGAGCCATGAAGGTACTCGAATCTGGGTGCATGCCGAAAGTCTGTACAGTGAACGAACATCGCGTGTGGAAAACTCTATCATTGCTCGCCTCCGAGATCGCCTTGCCACTGCCAAGACTGCAAATGAGATGTTCCGGGTCTTCTCAAAATTCAATGCTCTTTTTGTGCGCCCAAAGATTCGAGGAGCCATTTCCGAATACCAGACCCAGCTGATTGACAGTGTCAAACATGATATTTCGTCGCTGCATGAGCGATTCAAGCACCAATATGGGAACTCGGAAGCACATGCAATGGCTCAGCTCCGAGACCTTGCGCCCGTGTCTGGTGCCATCATCTGGGCGCGTCAGATCGAGCGGCAACTCAGTGGGTACATGCGGAAAGTGGAGGATATCCTTGGAGTTGATTGGGCCCTACATTCGGAAGGACAGAAGCTACAAGCAGAAAGCGACATGTTCCGGAAAAAGTTGGACACTCGGCCTGTCTTTGAGTCTTGGCTGCAGGAGGTGGTGCGTCGAAATCTGTCGATTAGCGGTCGCTTGTTCTATGTCAGCCGCAATCGCGCAATGGGTAACCAACTGGAGCTCCATGTCAACTTTGACAGCCAAGTCATTGCCCTTTTCAAGGAAGTGCGCAATCTGTTCTGGCTCAATTATCAAGTCCCGCATGCGATCAACAACCTGTCAAAGGATGCAAAGCGAGTTTACCCATATGCCGTGAGCATGATGGAGAGCGTGAGGACTTTTGCTCAAACCATCCGAACAATCTCCGAGATGTCTGATGTGGCTATCTTACTCCACGGCTATCAGAATGATGCTCAAAGCTTGGTTGCTAGAGGCATTCCTTTGCAATGGGACTCCTTTGTACACGCGTACGGTCTCCATGTTCGACAAACTCCGACAGAGATGGCAGCGAATGCCGGGCAGAGAGAAAGCAAGCACATGCAATTTGTGAGAGAATTCGCGACTGCCGTCTCTTTACTTCAGTCAAAGACAGCCACATTGAGCAACATCAGCCATACTGTCCAGACAGCTGTGAAAGCATTGGAAACTTGCTCTTGGTCGGCAGACCAATTCCGTACCAATTTGGATACAATCCAAAAAGCAGTTGATCAACTCCATTTGGAGAGCTTTGCTAATCTGCGACAATGGGTTGCAATGATGAACGCACGCATCGAAGATATTCTCCTCAGTCGATTACGGCACGCATTGATGAAATGGATCGGATACTTCAACGATTCCGAGTCATCTGACCAGCGCCCTCCAAGCTCAGACCAAGAAATCGCCGAACAGCAAAAGTACAGACCCTCCCTTCCTCATCTGACTCATGAGATATCGATTCGAAACCAAGTCATCTACCTCGAGCCTCCTCTAGACTTTGCTCGGGCCAGTTGGCTTTCTCAACTTCACAGCTGGATAGGCGTTGCTTGCGATCTCTACAGAGTTCAAGCCTCGAGATACGAACTCCGACTCAACGATTCGGCTGACCGCTCGGCGCAAAGCTTTGCGAATTTACCGAGCAAGTGTGCTGACACATTGGGCCAAGCATACCAAGTTATTGAAGAGAGACTCACAGTCACCGGATCGTATGTGGAAGAGTGGCTTCGATTTCAGTCTCTTTGGGATCTTCAAGGTGCCAATGTTTACGATAATTTGGGGGATGATCTGTCAAACTGGCTACAGCTGCTTCACGAGATTCGAAAAAGCCGATCAACATTCGACACCTCTGAGCCCAGCCGCTCTTTTGGTCATATCACGATCGATTACGAGCAAGTCCAGATGAAGGTCAACGCAAAATACGATCAGTGGCAGCATGAAATCCTGGCGAAATTTGCAGGCAGACTTGGCAATCGAATGAATGAAATCCATACTGATGTTGAAAAAGCGAAGCGCGATCTGGAAGGTCAATCGCTCGAAGCATCGTCCACAGCACAGGCCGTTACATTCATCACCATAGTTCAACAAAGCAAGCGCAAGGTGAAGGTGTGGGCGCCGGAAATCGACATCTTCCGTCAGGGACAGGCTACTCTATCACGCCAGCGATTTTCATTCCCGCCGGAATGGTTGTATGTTGATCAGGTCGATCACGCGTGGGCTGCACTGAATGAGGTCTTGGAGCGCAAGAGCAAGATAGTTCTGGATCAGACGGACGCGCTGCGTGCCAAGATCGCCGCCGAGGACAAGGTCATGAACCAAAAGATCAGCGACACTGTCACACAGTGGAACGACGAGAAACCCATTTCTGGCACCATTCAACCGAAAGTAGCCTCGGAAATCCTGATCTCCTTTGACACGCGATTGACGCAGCTCCAAACCCAATCCGAGATGGTCGTCAAAGCCAAAGAAGCCCTCGATCTGCCTGGGAGCCCGGACAATCAGTTGACTGGAATCTTGGAAGAAGTCCAGGACTTTAAGTCCGTTTGGGCCGCCTTATCTACCATCTGGGATAACATCAACAACTTACGGGATACGCCATGGGCCAGCGTCCAGCCGCGAAAACTTCGACATTCTCTTGACGATCTTATTAAAATGTCGAAAGAGATGCCCAGTCGGATGCGCCAATACGCTGCTTTTGAGTATGTCCAATCCGTGGTTCGACAGCTACTGAAGGAGAACTCGATCTTGTCAGAACTGCGGTCTGACGCTATTCGGGAACGTCATTGGAAGAAGATCTATCAGTCTCTAAAACCTCAATCACGGTATTCGCCAGTATCAATGACGCTAGGCGATGTCTGGGACTTGAGATTAGGACCCAGCGAGCCTGTCATCAAAGAAATCATTCAACAAGCCCAAGGTGAGATGGCACTGGAGGAATTTCTCCGTCAGATCCGTGACATTTGGACGAATTATCACCTCGATCTTGTCGTATACGGCCAAAAAACGAAGCTCATCCGCGGTTGGGACGACCTTTTCGCCAAATGCAGTGAAAATCTGAACTCGCTACAAGCCATGAGACATTCTCCTTACTACAAAGAGTTCGAAGAGGAGGCCGCATCGTGGGAGGACAAGCTGAACCGGATTCACATCCTCTTTGACGTCTGGATCGACGTTCAGCGTCAATGGGTGTACCTCGAGGGTGTTTTTACCGGCAATGCAGATATCAAGCATTTGCTTCCCATTGAATCGTCGCGTTTTCAAAACATCAATTCTGAGTTCCTGACTGTTATGAAAAAGGTCTCGAAGTCTTCACTTGTCCTTGATGTGCTTGGTATTTCAGGTGTCCAAAAATCCCTTGAGCGTTTAGCGGAGCTGCTTAACAAGATCCAGAAAGCGCTTGGGGAGTATTTGGAACGCGAGCGACTCTCGTTTCCTCGATTCTACTTTGTTGGCGATGAAGATCTTCTCGAGATTATCGGGAACAGCACAGACACTGCTCGCGTATCGAAACACCTACGCAAAATGTTTGCCGGAATTGCTGCTCTGGTCACTGACGACGACTCTACAATTACTGGCTTTCGCTCGAAGGAAGGAGAAGAGGTCTTACTCAAGAAGCATGTCTCCCTCGCAAAAATGCCGAAAATCAACGAATGGCTGGGTGCTCTTGAGCTGAATATGAAAGTAGCTCTCTCTGAGCTCCTCTCGGAAGCCGTCGAACAGCTCAAATCTGTCCTTGCTTTAGAAATAATCGACGCTGTCGCATTCATGAACTACTTAAACAGTTTTCCTGCTCAGGTCGTGATATTAGCGGCACAAATATGCTGGACGACCAGTGTTCAGAGTGCCCTTTCTAGTGGCGGTTCCGGACTGACTGCGCTTTACGACCAGGCAGTATCCATTTTACGTCTTCTGGCTTCAGCTGTTCTTGGCGATTTGGACGGTCTCTTGCGGAAGAAATGCGAACACATGATCACCGAATGTGTTCATCAGCGCGATGTCATCGACAAACTCAATAGTGCTGGTGCTAACTCTACATCTCACTACCTGTGGCAGTTATGTATGCGCTACGAATATTACCCTGACGCTGAACCTTTGCATCGCGTACAGATCAAGATGGCCAATGCGGTGCTCGAGTACGGCTTCGAGTACCTTGGCGTTCCTGAACGTCTCGTCCGCACACCTCTGACAGATCGCTGCTTCTTGACGCTGACACAGGCGCTTTGCCAACGATTAGGAGGATCACCGTACGGGCCGGCCGGTACTGGCAAGACAGAATCCGTGAAGGCTTTGGGTCTGCAACTTGGTCGCTTCACACTCGTATTCTGCTGTGACGACACTTTCGACTTTCAGTCCATGGGTCGCATCTTCCTGGGTATATGTCAAGTTGGCGCATGGGGTTGCTTCGACGAGTTCAATCGACTGGACGAACGCATCCTGTCTGCTGTTTCGCAGCAAGTGCAGAACATTCAACAAGGTCTTAGACGAGGTGCTGCGGATCCATCGACACAAATCGAGCTCGTGGGACGGCAGCTCAAGGTCAATTCGAGTACCGGTATCTTCATCACAATGAACCCAGGCTACGCAGGTCGATCGAACCTTCCGGACAACTTAAAGAAACTCTTTCGAAGCGTCGCGATGTCAAAACCGGATAAAGAGCTCATTGCTGAAGTCATGTTATACTCGCAAGGTTTCTCTCAGGCCAAACCGCTCTCGAGACAAGCAGTGCCTTTCTTTGATCGGTGCTCCGCCACTCTTTCCAAACAGGCGCATTATGACTTCGGTCTTCGTGCGCTGAAGAGTGTCCTGGTCAGCTCTGGTGGTCTCAAGCGGGCTCGGTTAATGAGGAACCAAGATGGCATGCAAGATGAAGATGTCATCGAGCCCCAGATTCTGGTCCAGAGCGTCCGTGAGACCATTGCTCCAAAGCTTGTCCGCGAAGATGTCGATCTCATGCAGAAGATTGAGGAAGAAACATTCCCGAATGTCCAATATGTACCAGCAGCACTTGACGAGTTGAAGCAGGCCATCAAGGATACTGCTACAGAGAGCAACCTGACTGTCACGGATTCATGGCTCAACAAGGTCATTCAACTTTACCAGATCCAAGGGCTTCACCATGGTGTCATGATGGTTGGCACATCCGGATCAGGCAAATCCTCAATCTGGAGGACCCTACTGCAAGCTATGCAACGAATCGAGGGTGTCGAAGGTGTCTGTCATGTAATAGACCCCAAAGTAATGTCAAAGGAGAGCTTGTATGGAAGTCTGGACAGCACCACAAGGGAATGGACAGATGGTCTGTTCACGAGTATCTTGCGAAAGATTGTCGACAATCTCCGCGGCGAAGATAGCAAGAGACACTGGATCGTTTTTGATGGTGATGTTGATCCTGAATGGGTTGAGAACCTGAACAGCGTCCTGGACGACAACAAACTGCTCACATTACCCAATGGAGAGCGTCTCAATCTACCATCAAACGTGCGCATCATGTTTGAAGTCGAAACATTGCGATACGCAACTTTAGCCACAGTTAGCCGTTGTGGTATGGTGTGGTTCAACGAAGACACCGTCACAACCAGTATGATTATCGCCAACTATCTTGATCGCCTCAAGGCACGACCTCTTGCAGACCTTGAAGAGGAAACATTGTCGGCTGGCGAGTTGGCGCAACAGGCACTGGCAATCCAGACGCAAGTGGCGAATGTCCTAGATACTCGACTGACCCAAGGTGATCTCATGTCTAAAGCACTGCAAACGGCACGCGAATCCGGCCACATTATGGAATACACAGACATACGAGCGCTCAACACGCTATTCTCCCTATTAAACAAGACTTGCCGATCTCTCATCGAGTATCATGCTCAGCATACGGACTTTCCTCTTGACTCCGAAGTCGTCGAAGCATATGTATCGAAGAAATTGCTGCTTGCTCTTACCTGGTCATTTACTGGAGATTCGTCACTGGACGACCGCAAAGCGTTCGGTCAAGTCGTAGCTGGCCTATCTGTCGTCGACCTCCCATTGCTTGACGACAATACATCTCTGATCGATTACGACGTCATACTGCCGCGGGCTGAATGGACACCATGGCAATCTCAAGTCCCCAATATCGAAGTGAATACTCACTCTATCACTCAGACCGATGTCGTTATTCCAACACTGGACACCGTCCGTCATGAAGAGGTTCTTTATTCATGGCTAGCTGAACATAAGCCACTCCTCCTTTGCGGTCCTCCGGGTTCCGGCAAGACGATGACTTTATTCAGTGCCCTGCGGAAATTGCCAAGCCTGGAAACCGTAGGCCTGAACTTCTCTAGTGCGACAACGCCAGAGCTGCTGTTGAAGACTTTTGATCAGTACTGCGAATATAGGAAGACAATGAATGGCGTCGTGCTTGCTCCAACTCAAGTTGGCCGCTGGCTCGTCATCTTCTGCGATGAGATCAACTTACCTGCGCCCGATAAATACGGAACGCAGCGTGCCATATCGCTCCTTCGTCAACTGATTGAACACAACGGTTTTTGGCGAACGAGTGATAGGCAGTGGATTACACTGGAGCGGATTCAATTCGTAGGAGCCTGTAATCCTCCTACAGATGCCGGCCGGACGCCTCTTGGTCTCAGATTCCTCAAACACGCCCCTGTCATTATGGTGGGCTACCCAGGGGAAACCTCGCTTCATCAGATCTACAGTACCTTCAACAATGCGTGTCTAAAAGTCATACCGTCACTTCGCGGCTATGCTGAACCCTTGACGAAAGCCATGGTTCAATTCTATCTTGACTCCCAAAAGCGCTTTACCCCCGCGATCCAGCCACACTACGTCTACTCGCCTCGTGAATTGACCAGATGGGTGAGGGGTGTCTACGAAGCCATTCGTCCATTGGAGACACTGTCGCTGGAAGGTCTTGTCCGCATCTGGGCTCATGAAGCCTTGCGCCTTTTCTCTGATCGTCTCGTTGCCGAAGACGAGCGCAAGTGGACGGATGCGCATGTTAAAGAAGTTGCATTAGAACATTTCCCGATGATTGAGCAAGACCAGGCTCTCGGCGGTCCAATTCTGTTCTCTAATTGGCTCTCGAAAAATTATGTGTCTGTTGATCGTGAGCGGTTACGCGACTTTGTCAAGGCGCGTCTGAGGACATTCTGTGAGGAAGAAGTTGACGTTCCTCTTATCCTCTTCAACGACGTTCTTGATCATGTTCTACGGATCGATCGGGTCTTCCGTCAACCCCAGGGCCATCTTATACTAATTGGTGTAAGTGGTAGTGGGAAGACGACGCTTTCGCGCTTTGTGGCATGGATGAACGGCTTGAAAGTATTCCAAATTAAAGTGCATGGAAAATACTCGTCCGAAGACTTTGATGATGATCTGCGGAACGTTTTACGAGCTTGCGGTACCAAGGGCGAGAAGATCTGCTTCATCATGGACGAGTCAAATGTACTCGACTCTGGCTTCCTGGAACGAATGAATACCCTTCTTGCTAACGCAGAAGTCCCTGGCTTGTTCGAAGGTGATGAGTTCGCCTCTCTTATGACTCAGTGTAAAGAGGGCGCGCAGCGTCAAGGACTACTCCTGGACTCACAAGAGGAACTCTATCGTTGGTTCACTCAACAGATTGTGAAGAACTTGCACGTCGTATTCACAATGAATCCACCAAAAGAAGGTCTTTCATCCAAGGCTGCCACAAGTCCGGCTTTGTTCAATCGTTGCGTACTTAACTGGTTCGGAGACTGGTCAGACCAAGCTCTCTTCCAAGTCGGCAAAGAATTGACTCAAAATGTGGACCTTGATCGATCGAATTTTGCGGCCCGAGACACGATACCACTGGCATACCGAGAGCTCGCCCTTCCTCCATCTCATCGCGATACCGTCATCAACGCCATGGTGTACATGCACTATTCACTTCATACTTTCAACGAGCGATTGCATAAGCAGCAGGGCAAATCCACCTTCCTCACGCCACGACACTTTCTCGACTTCGTGGACCAATTCGTTAAATTATATGGCGAGAAGCGTGAAGAGCTTGAGGATCAGCAAAGACATCTGAACGTAGGTCTGGAGAAGTTGCGAGAAACTGTCGACAAGGTCAGCGATCTCAGAAAGAGCTTGGCAGAGAAGAAGATCCAGCTGGAAGAAAAAGACAAACAAGCGAACGAGAAGCTTAATAGGATGCTCGCGGATCAGAAAGAAGCTGAAAAGCGCAAAGCTGCGTCCCTGGAGATTCAAGCCGCTTTGGAAGTACAAGATAAAGACGTGAAGGAGCGAAGGAAAGTGGTCGACAACGACCTTGCAAACGCCGAGCCGGCGGTCATCGAAGCTCAAAAGAGTGTCAACAGCATCAAACGTCAGCATCTAACAGAAGTCCGGTCCATGCAAAGCCCGCCCGCTGGAGTTAAACTTGCACTAGAGTCGGTCTGCACCCTGCTCGGTCACAAAGTTGTTGATTGGCGTGCCATTCAGGCTATTGTCCGCCGGGACGACTTCATTGCCAGCATCGTCACCTATGATAATGAGAGGATGATGACCAAATCGCATCGTACTAAGATGCGAAGCGACTATTTATCCAAAGAAGATTTCACATTCGAAAAGGTCAATCGCGCTAGTAAAGCCTGCGGTCCGCTTGTTCAATGGGTTCAGGCACAAGTCAATTACTCGGAGATCCTTGATAGAGTTGGACCTTTGCGCGATGAAGTTGCGCAGCTCGAAGAGGCCGCCTTACAGACTCGAGCCGAGGCCGAGGCAACCAAGAACACCATCACGCAGCTCGAAGACAAGATTGCGGTTCTCAAGAAGGAATATGCTACTCTTATCAGCGAGACCCAAGCGATCGAAGCTGAAATGAATCGTGTGCATAACAAAGTTGATAGATCGGAGCGACTCCTCGCAAGCCTGTCTTCTGAGCGTAGCCGGTGGGAGCAAGGCAGTACCTCATTCGAGGCTCAGATTGATACTATTGTCGGTGATGTTCTGGTCGCAGCAGGCTTCATTGCCTATAGTGGGTTCTTTGATCAACAGTACCGCAAGACGATGATGGAGGATTGGTTACACCACTTGTCCCTCTCAAATGTCCGGCACAAGCAGCATAATCCAATCACGGAATACCTATCCACAGCCGACGAAAAGTTTAAGTGGCAAGAGAATGGATTGCCCGTGGATGATCTCTGCACTGAGAACGCGATCATCCTCAAACGCTTCAACCGCTACCCTCTGATCATCGATCCTTCTGGTCGTGTCATTGAATACGTTCAGAAGGAGTGCAGTGATCGACGGCTTACTGTGACTAGCTTCCTTGATAGCTCTTTTACCAAGCAACTTGAAAGCTGCCTTCGTTTCGGAAACCCTATCCTCATCCAGGACGCCGAATACCTTGATCCAATTCTCACACATGTCCTCAACAAAGAATATCAAAAGACAGGTGGTCGAGTGCTCATTCAACTCGGAAAGCAAGAGATCGACTTTTCTCCCTCCTTCAAAGTCTTCCTCATGACTCGGGACCCTTCGGCCACGTTCGCCCCCGATGTCTGCAGCAGGACAACCTTCGTCAACTTTACCGTCACCCAGAGCAGTTTACAGACTCAATCGTTGAACCAAGTCCTAAAATCCGAGCGACCGGATGTGGACGAGCGACGATCCAATCTCATGAAGATGCAAGGTGAATTTAGTGTGCATCTCCGTCGTCTCGAAAAGCGTCTCCTGGAGGCTCTCAACCAATCCGAGGGTAACATCTTGGATGACGACCATGTCATCAAAACTCTGGAGACGCTCAAGAAGGAAGCAGCGGAGATTGCAGCAAAGGTTTCTGACACGGAAGGCGTCATGGCAGAGGTCGAGCGGATTACCAAAGATTACAACGTCATTGCCCAGTCATGTTCTGCAATCTTTGCGGTGTTGGAGAAGCTCAACTACGTCAATCACTTCTATCAATTCTCGTTACAATACTTCCTCGACATCTTCAATGGGATTTTGCGACACAGCAAGGAGTCTGTTCAAGAAACAAATCATCGAGCACGAATCGACGCCATCTTGAAAGCGCTGTTTGTGAGCACATATCAGAAAGCATGCCTCACGCTTCTGCAAAAGGATCGAATTGTACTTGCTATGCTGCTTGCTCAAGCTTCGCATTACAAAATGGATAAGGCCATCATCGACAATATCCTCGACAGTGACCTCGAAGGCGTCGATGTTTCTACTGAGCCAGACCGCAAGGACGAAGTCATGGCACGAGCTAAGAAGCACGTTGCTCTCAAGGACGGACTCCGAGATTCTTCCGCTCCGGAGTGGGATGCCTTCTTAACCACTGAGGTTGCCGAAGTTCATATGCCTACAGCCTGGAAAAACGTCATTGAACCGCTCGATTGGCAACTTCGTGACCTCCTTCTCGTTAAACTCTTCCGTGTCGACAGATTGATCCCTGCAACCGAGCATTTCGTCACAGAAGTCTTTGGTAAAGGCCTCTTCGAAAGCGATGGCGAACTGCGCCGTATAGTGGATGAGCTCCCTGCCCGCATGCCGTTGGCACTTACATCTAGTCCGGGCTTCGACGCAAGCTACAAAGTCGACAGTCTCGTCGAGGTTACAGGCACAAAATGCACCAATATTGCCATGGGCTCCAACGAAGGTCTTGCCAGCGCCGACTCCGCCGTCAGCAACGCGGCAGCGAATGGGTCGTGGGTGTTGGTCAAGAACGTGCACCTTACCCCAAACTGGCTCCAAAGTCTTGAAAAGCGCATTGATTCGCTCAAACCCCACCCTGACTTCCGCCTGTTCCTTTCCATGGAAACGAGCCCAAAGATTCCGGTCAATCTGCTTCGCGCTTCAAGGGTTCTCATGTTCGAGCAGCCTGTTGGTATTAAAGCCAATATGCGCGATTCGTTCGGTTCTTCATCGGCAAGGGCATCGAAGGCACCTGTGGAACGCGCTCGAGTGTATCTGCTCCTCTCCTTCCTCCATGCCGTAATCCAAGAACGACTCCGTTACGTGCCGAAACTGGGCTGGAAGAAGGGATGGGAGTTCAATGACGCCGACGTAAGTCCTTCCCTTGGCAAATACCGTTCCATATCTATTTCTCGCATGCTAACTTTCATGTGTCACAGTTTGAATGCAGCGCCTTCATTATCGACCATTGGGTTGAATCCGCCGCAGCCACCCGCACCAACATCGCCCCACGCAACATCCCTTGGCCGCTGATCAATACCCTCATCACCGAAATGTACGGCGGCAAGATCGACGACACCGACGACTTCAACCACCTCACCGCCCTCGTCAACCAAGTCCTCACCCCGGACGCCTTCGATGCGGACTACGATCTGGTGCAGCGCATCAGCGGCGAGGGCGAGAGCAAGTTGGCCATGCCAAGCGGGACGACGTGGAATGCGTTCATGGAGTGGGTGGGCGCGCTGCCGGAGCGCGAGCCGCCGACGTATTTGGGTTTACCAGCAAATGCGGAGAAGGTGTTGCTGGTGGGCCAGGCGAAGGAGGTGTTGGGGAAGCTGAAGATGGTGATGGACATGTTGGATGAGGGGGAGCAGCTGAATGTGGATGCATAGTCTGCTATTGAGGCGGAAGGGATTCGTGCAGAGGAGTTCACGCATCGGGGATGGGGTTCGATACAGTCAAGGAGGCTGCGGATGGCTATGGTCTCTCATTTGCGCTTTCTTTTGTCTTTTCTTTTTTCATCACCTGCAAATGGTTCTGCTTGCATGTGTCAGAGTTAAGGGGGTCCACGTGGGTTGATTTGTTTGGTGATTTGGCCTTTTGATTTCAGCGCGCATGGCATTGCCACGGGCGTCTGGGAGGTTCAGCACACACGCGCACCATATACCCCAAATTGCTTCTTTGTTTGTATTCTCTGCTTTGCTGGCACGATGATTCTGCGCAGACTGTACATCGGATTAGACATACATCTCCCTAGTTCTCAACTGTATTCGACAAATGCTTCCATCAGAGTGTTTGTCGGAGTGAAGCCATTGGACGATCTCAAAGATATTGTACTGTGGAGGCGAACGCTTATTCTCCGAACGCACTGTTGGCTCAATCCATCACAGGGCTGCAGACGCAATGGCATATACAGAACAGAGTCTTGATTGGTGCTGATAACCATCTAGCGAATAGCTATCTCACCGACTATCTTCTTAGGATCCGAGCCCACTAAAACGGCCCTAATGCGGCTGAAGTTTAGGGCTGAAAGGCCTTGCAACACCTGAGCTGTCCTGTGTCCCACACTTCAATTTTATATAACACGCCCTTCAAAGTTCGCCCATCACAGCTCGCCGTGAACAATATCTACGGTGTTCATGGGATGGCGGAATCTCTTAATTTCGCCCTTTTTGACTTCGTCCTGCGCAGTGCCATTTTTATGCAGCCGGTACTTAAACACCATGCGGAATTGCGTCTGCTCTTCCGCGAGAATATTTTGAATCCCCTTTCCTGGCAATTCCTGTTCAGAACCGACATTGCCCAAGTCACGCATCGCATACGAAAATATGTCCTAAACGGAGATTCAATGGAGGCATGGAGGCTGAAAGAATCTTACAAAGACTCGTTCGCGTTGCAGGCCGTCTCGGTGAGTCCGTCTTTCATGGAGGTCGGCATCAATACCACTTTAATCTAAAAATTGGTCGATAGGCTGCCATCATTGCCCAAATAGCCATCACTTTGCCTGGCCTCTCAAACTTTGGTAACATCCACTGGACAGCCACGGCGTTTGCATACACGAGCCTTGTCAGCGGGATTCTATCCACCTTCTTTGCATTTTTCGTTCAGCAGATCCTAAGCAACCTGCACAGTCCCGAAGATGTTCGCGAGTGGCTCACGGTGAACCGAGGCAACAGAATCCCCTCGGTCACAGCCGCCGCAACCCTGACAGCGCCCAGCGAACTGCTTGCCCTTTCTATCATAACCCTATTCATTTCTTTAGGCATCTACCTCGGCTCTGTGTATACCGCAAAATTGGGGACGCTGGAAGGTCGCAATGCTAATCTGGGTGTTCTGCTCTTTTTCATTATCTTTTCAACCTTAGCCATTGCTGTAGTATATCTACCGGCGAATTACAAGCTCGTGGAATTGGACTATGATAGGCATAACAACGGACCGGCCATGGCTGTGACTCCTAGCACAACTTCGGAAACACAAGATGCTATCCGGGAAGCACTGAAGATGTCAATTCGTGCTCAAGAGGAGAGCTTGAGAGCTCAAAAGGTCCTTCTAAGGTTGTTAGATCGGGATCCAGCTTAGTCGTTCAAAATCTCTTTCCTCTGAAGGCACTGTATACATTCCAGGATCATATTTCTTCCTTCCACGGTTCTTCTACTGGACTGGTTCACACAACATAATTTTGAACAGGAGTTGCGTCACTCTTTATTCTGTCAAAAACTGCCAGTTGGCTACACATCATCTAGCTATATATACAGAATCCAATGATTGCTATCATTATTGTCGTATGGAGGCGATGTTTGAAGCTATCAGAAACTGAGATGATATAATCCTTTGATATTTTGGCTAAGTGCAATTATCTTGGCCACTGTTCGAACAGCTGTTGATACAGGTGCTTCGGCAGGTGCTTAAACTCTGTGATTATATTTACCTGAACCGATGAGTTTAGACAGAACATATCCTGTCTGTGAGCAAGATAGGCGGTTAGTCCAAACGGCGCACCACTCTGACATCCCCATAATGTGCTGCTTCCGCTGCTTGCATTTGTCTCGCAACTTCTTCTCTGACCTCAATGCTTTTCCCGCATTTGAGGTTACTCGCCGTCGTCCGAACTGATCGACGAAGTGCTAGGGAATGTAATGCGAAACTTCCTCTGAGCGGATCCCACCGTAGATCCATTTTGCAGCAATGTTCAACTCGGTTCTTACAGCACCCATCAAGTTTTGCTTGACCTTGCTATTCACCACTGACCTCATAAGTCATGTCCAAGGAAACGAGTGAAATGTCCCGCACACGACCCGCGGCTGGCAAGCTCTGTAACGATATAACGGACTTGTACAATATTGACGGGCCCCATTTTTCCATTTTTTCGTTGAAAATACCGGAACTGGAGCTTCGAGCTCCCGTAACCACTAACGCCGCAGCGCTGCTTCAGGTCCTTTCAGATCGCCGCAATGTACAATACGATGAATCCTGCGAGGGGCTTAACACTCTGGAAGCTATCAGCGCGCTGATCACACTGTGGAGAACCTTTAATTGTCCCCTTGAGCGTGCTAACGCTGTCATTGCCATCAACGGGGAAACAGTCGGCATGTCTACAGTTGAGCGGGAAGATATCAACTCTGACAGTGAAACATAATCACAGGCGGACATCATCATCCTGCGCAGAAGATAGCCGATGTAGCAGCATCCGATACGCTGATACTCTAGCCGTCTTCCGTAAATGACCCTTTGAAGAATAGGAATGCGGCAAGAGGCTATTAAAAGTGTTTCGTTCAGAGAGCCTTCGGCAAGGACCTAGGAATGGGGGGTCCCGTACTGATACTGTATGTACAAATTGACTACGTCAAAGTGCTGCCAGGCATCACGCCTTTACCGCCTTGCAACTGCTGCTGTGAGGTCCGCTCTATCCTTACTACCCACCGTATCTCCTTTCTCTCCATATTCCACCACATCCAACCACACTCAGAAGGCTCTGGCCACGTGATCCCTCCCGTCCATTGAGGCTCCTTTACCACGCAGCCTCTGTGAGACAAGAAGTTTTTGGCTACGCTCGGTGCCCACGAACCGTAGTCATGCGCGTGACCCGACTGGCCTATAATTTCCTTGTTCTCAGCAGCCAAGTGTATCCATTCCGGCAAGGGCTTTCCGGGGTCGGGTGGTGTGTTCCATTGTTCCGTGACCTGTTCCATGCGATGTGGCGGATCACGGCGGCTGCGGATGAGGAAGCACCACTGCTTGACTTTGGGCACAAGGTTGATAAAGTCGAGAGAAAGTGGCCAATCGTCCAGCTCGCACTCAACGTGGATTACTTGAGCGAGCAGGCGTGTCTTGACTGCAGGCCTCCGAGCGAGATTTGCAAGGAAGCGATGAACGTATTCAGCCTTGAGTCTTCCGTAATAGATATCGAATCCGGAGTCTTCAAGCATGCTGCTTTCTTCGTCGAAATCTAGAGTCCCAGTTCCATGTTTGGCAGAAAGGCGAGTGGAGAACTGGCTGAGTGGAGTGGTAAAAACGATGCGATTGTCTTCGATAGCGAGATAGAGGATCTCGGACCGCAGGTTCTTACAGGTGGCTGCCAAGGAAGGCGCCATCTTTACGAATCCGATCAGATGCGTGGGCTTTGAGTTCAGCTTGCTGCTGTGTCCCAGGTAGATACGTTCAGGTAGATTTCGATAAACCATGTTACGGACTTCGCCGGGCAGCTTGAGAAATGGGAAGACCATGGCTGAGTGTCGTCTTTGAATGACAAATGCGATGTTGATGCGTAAGGTTAAACAGTAGACAGCTATAACGGAACGCTATGTAAAGTGCATCAAAGGCAAAGAAACAAAGACAGGTCGACGGAGGCGGGGCGAATAAAAGACCGAGAACACGCCGTAGAAGTACAAAAAGTAGGACCCCAGGAATATGCTTCGATCGCAGAGATTACATAATATCCATCCGTAATTAGAGGCTTTCAGAGAAAATGTCCCACAGAATGAGTGACTGCAACGTCAGATTGTTAGAGAAGGAACCATCTGCGCGATGCTGTATGTTTGCCTCACTTCCTGACTCCTACCCAATTTCAATCTTTGAAACTATGAGAGTAACATAGATTGATGGCTTTCGCTCGCTGTTTGCCTGGCCTTTGCCCAACACAGGTACCTAAAAGATAATGAAAGGATGACGGCAGTGGCGTCGCTATTAGCTGAAGCAATTATCGACCACAGATGACTGGAGGGAGTACCATTGGCGTGGAAGGACTACATGCGTGGTTCGCAGGAGCACTCAGCGGTGGAGATACAAGACTTTGCTGTAGCAAGACGTGTTAGAGCTACTACAGGGGAAAAGCTGATTTGCGAGTACCATACAATTCTGGTCGCCAGTACGCAAATTTCCCCAGTATGTTAAATATGGGTATGATATCCGTAGGTGATAGATTGAAAGCAGCAGATATGTTACGGCAAAGGATAGCGTTGCCAGCAAAACCAGATTTAGGACAGGGTTAAGTTGAAGGTTGACGAATGAGTTGCCGTACTCATGCCGTGAGTCAGTCTTGGCACGACTGTCGGTCACTTCTGCAGAAGTCGGGCGTTCGGCAGTTTTCTCTATCGAGTGAACGATCAAAGCTGGTTTAGGTTGATCGTCCGTAGAGTTGTTTCCGATTGAAAGCTTTGCATTGCCACTCAAATGGGTGTCTGACGTGTCAATGACTGGTGGAGTTGCAGAAGACATTCGTGATGAAGCAAGTGTGATGATGAAATGCAGATAATGTAAGAGAAAAATAGCTCCCTTTGGATAATCAGGACGCAATAAAGCTCTACTGTCTAATAAAAACTGCGATACACTGGTACATAATCTGCAACTCGCTGTAAGCTACTTTGGAACACCTGAAACACGCAAATACGACTGTGACACTGGCATTGCCCTGAAGAGGCTATGCACCTAATTCATGTAAGAGCAACGCTATCGGTCCAGCCACGTGCTGAGCGTGTGCGACCAGATATGGCTGGATCACAGCTTTTTCAGGTCATTTGATGGAGTTTGCACGATATTTGTGCCGCAACATAATAAAATACAAGTCGCGTTGGCGTTCGTGGTCGGTTCAGATCATTGCCTACTGTTAACAGGTTGGTTCTTGCCGCGTCCACAGGGCGTGAGGGCGCTTTGTCTCTGCCGAGCTGTCACTCAGTCGAAGAAGTATCTGGCTCGCATGCGAAATGTTATGGGGGTGATGCGCTTGTCCGAAGAGTGTGGCTTGCGGCTTGCAGCTTGCTTCTATCTACGCACTGGGCAAAGGGCATCAGCTATATCGTTTCAAAAAGATAATGTCATGATTTCATGATAGTCATGTCACTGGACTATCTGGGAGTTTACACGACGAAAAGACTTCTTTTTACCAATGATGATTTTACACGTTGGAGCGGCTGAAAACAGGCAGCAGTGCGGCATTTATTTTTACAAAAAGAAAATCACGCTACTTGTCTTTGAGACTATGTCATAGTGCCTTACAAGATGCCTTGCTCCCTCCCAGTTGATAGTCGGTCCGGTTCTTTTGCGGCTCTATAAAGGCACGGAATTCTCTTCGGACACGGCCCCACTTCGCGACGTGGTAAGACATGAAGACCTGTGCGGTGTTTAGACCGAGAAGACCGAGTAGATTAACATACGGGTTGATCACGCTACTGCTTTTGCACGGCAATGGGAAAGAGTAAAGGCTGTAAATTCTGAGTTGACCAGGAGCAAAATCGAGTCGGCTAGATTTCCCTCAAGCTACAGGGGATCGTCAGAATTGACGGACCACCTTTCACCAAAATTTGGCTAGGGATTTTTAAAATTAATTTGAATTTCTCAAGAAACTTGTGACATGTTCTTGAGGCTCTTAACAGATATTCTACGTATTGAGTGGAAATTTTTAAAAAGGTTGTGGATTGTTATTAATAATTGAATCCTGTAATTTTGGTGGCACATTTTTGGGGTCCGTGAATTCTGACGACTCGCTGTAGAAGGCTCAACTCCGCTCACCTCAGGCGATACAGAGGTCCATTTCAAAAATTTTTGTCCCGCGCTATCAAAAGTTGGCGTGTTGATTCGGGGAGCCCCAGCAGAATATACCCACTGATTTATCAGTTGGAAATCGGTCCATTTTCTGCGCTCCAGGGTAGAAACACGGTCATAACCTCGAAAATTCCAACAAACATTTGGTTAAACTGTGTCATCTGCGAGGTCTTCGTGCAAGACAAAACTTTTGAAATGGACCTCTGTAGATAAGATCATGTGTAATTTTGCAGGATTCGGATGCCACTAACCACGAAAACCTGCAAATCCATGCTTTACCTCGTCCATCGCCCAAGGCTCTTTGGGTCATTTTTGCGTCATACATTCTTTACACATCCTAGTCTACATTTGTCACATTCTTTGATGAGTACATTCAATAGTAGAAACGTGTTAAAAAATTTTAACATACAGATTTTGAATTTATCTCTATTGGCTTGGTTTCATACTTGCCTCCGTTAATTTAAGTTTTTAATCATTTCTTTCTGATCCCAAAAGTGCTTCAATCTACTAATTTAAATATGACACCTCAATGGTTAGCGCTGCGACGCGCTAATGCGGAGCTAAGATAACCCTGGTCTCCCAGCTTTGTCAGGGCCCTGATGAGTTTTCCGCCTGAGTGCCGGGGGAGTAGACTCAAAGTGGATGCAATGATGCATCGGAATTCAGCCCAAACCAATCACAAACTTTATAGCCTAGCCTTTTCTTTTTTTTTTTTTTTTTTTTGAGACTGGATAGTCGGGAAGCTGAGGGTCAGTATACCCGATTGAAGTTACACAGCGTCCCCTTATCACAAGGCGGACTTCTAACTCACATGCCCAGTGTTAATGCCTTGCTGCCTTAAGGAACGACGTGCAATCTTCTATCCCGTGTCTACACGGGAGATAAGGCAACAGCCAACATGGACGTCCTTGGGGCGACTGCGAGCGCTGTCCAGCTGACAGAGTACGGGAGATCCGCTTTTCATCAGCTCATTCGGCTATATAGGGCAGTGCGCAACGGTCCTGCTGCCTACCACGATCAGTCATTCAATATATCCATTTTACTCAATATTGTTAAGCGCATGAGTGAGCAAGGAGAACCCCATCAAAGTCCGATACCACAGCTCCTGGACGAAATTTCTACTCTTGCACACGGAATTGCCGCCCTTCTCGAAAAAAAGGGACTCTTCGGCTTGAACTGGGCTCTCATCTTTGGACGGGAACTGCTTTCTGAGACATTCGCCTCGCTCAACGGAAAGAGAGATCTTCTCCATCTGCACATTTCAGAAAGGAACCAAAACCTATTGGGCCAGATTCGAAGTGACATCGTCCAACTGAGCCGCAGTTCTCTCTTAAGGGAAGACCGAACGTGGAGATCCGTCCCTGCAGTTGACTTCGTGCCAGAAGAACCCCTTCACGAAGAAAAGATGCCAGAACCCAACTCTGGCAGAACTATGGGTGCAAAGGGCCAGGGGGCCGGGTCGGGCGACGCAGGAACGAGGGGTGCCGGCACCAATGCATCGGCTGCCATTGTGAGTAAAGGTTGCCTTAGCACCAGATTCCAGCTGATAGTTGTGCGAAGGCGACGAGTGCCGGGGCTACCTTTCACAATAATGATGTCAAGATGAGTGGGGAATCTGAACAGGATGCTGGCAATGGCTATGAACAGCCATCTAACTTCACGAACAACAAGATTGATCTCAAGGAAAAAGCAAAGAATAGAGTAGGAAATGCGCCAGGCTACAAGTATGAATGAGGCGAGCGCGAAAGACTCATGGCGCACGTCATAAAACACTGTAGAAAGCATGAATAGGTTCAAGTCGGGAGGGGAATTGAAAAGGTTCGGTGGATTAAACTACACTCGCTCATGTTGTTACTCGGCTCTAGATTTAGTCTCCTTAAATCACGTTGACATCAGCACTCGCTTGAACTTTGATGGTGTGAGATTTATGACTATTCACTACTTAGATAGTGGAACCAACCGGCTCTCAGATATTGACTGCTCGCAGCTTGAGTAGCTAGCAGCCTGTCAGCACAACTGAATCCGATTTTCAGCACTCCAACTTCCGATTCGCGACGTGACGCGAGCTCTCGCTGGCGGCAAAACCGTAGATAGTGCAACCAAGGACTCAGTAGTACGTAAAGTTTGCCTCAAATTTTCAGTATACGTAATGTGAACTAGAGGTACCCGGAAAGGCACAAGGCGATGGAGACGGAAAGAATGGGGGTGGGCGTGCTAGTACACAGGAGTTGTTGGTGGCTTGAAGTGGGCTTGAGGGGAACATTGAGATGGCAAGCACATAGTGTCTTATCTCAGGCCACAAGACTGTCATTCGCTGAGAGCCCTGGCTCGCGCTACAATTCACGCTATCTCATCTCACTCAACTGCCGTGGTGTCTCGATTTGAATACAAACAAATTGCCTTAGTTTCCAGTACGTCAGCAAGCATGTTATCAAGCATGTTATCATGCATGTAAGCGAGCATGTGAGCGAGCACATCAATGGGCGAATCAACAGGCGAAACAACAGGCCTAGCAATTGATCGGGCAACATGTGGCGCAACAGGCAGCAGCACTGCACGCAGTACAACAGGCAGCACAGCAGACAACGCAACAGACAACGCAACAGACAACGCCACAGACAGCGCAACATTTCTAGCAGCAGGCAGTGCAGCAGCCATAGGCTCTGGCGAGGGATATTGAGGGGGCGGAGTAGTCAATGTTCTGTAGAGTTTCTCTAAACGCAATTTGATGGGGCCAGTTTTGAGACATTTATTCAGATGACTAAGCTCTTAAACCTGGAATCAATCGAAAGCCTATATATTGAATATCCAATTTCCATAGAGAACTGTATACAAAGAAATGGGGGTTTTTCTTTCTAAAAAAAAAAAAAGAGTCCGATTTTTTTTGTTTATGACATCAGTCCGTCCGAAATAGTTTCCAAACACCCTCAAGCACCGTTTCAGAAAATATGACAGAATCCAACTAAAAATAAATTAGTAGTGTGTGAAGAGATGAGACAATATAGCGAAGCGAAGAGTTTTCTGTATGACGGCTTGTCCAGCACTGAGATGAACTGTCCAGTAAGAAGCAATGAGAAACTAGCGCATGGCCCAGGTATCATAGCAAAAGAAATGAGAAAACCATAGGTCACACTGAATTCCAAACATTAAAACAAAATGGGGAGACCCTCAGACAGAATATAGTCTATGATTAAAACACCAACTTATCTTGTCTATGTGTTAGTAGATAGCATCTAGTTGAGGACCGCCGAGTATTAGGTGCGGGCTTTCTTATCATCCACGTGGAGTCAGTCGGTGCTGCTTCCATTCCACTTCCTCTGCCACGATGCCTGGCCTTAACTACCGCGTATGGCAGCAGGGCTGTCGCGGAAGCTGAAATCTGAATATGTCACGGCTGTCCGTCTTGCGAGGCTGAGAGGCTGCCAGAACAACCGCAGGCTTATCAGATTACGCCAGAAGCCCAGAATGTTAAATCAGTTGGCTTGAGCCTTGATGCGCCTAGAACTATAGATAGAGTCAATCTCTGGTATCACCTCCAGGCGAGCACCCCCTGACCCAAGCCGTGGCGAGAAAAGCATTTTGCGAGACGTTGTTGTTATTATTGCCGAGCATATATTAGCTTCTTCTCGATCTACGTCATCAGTAAAGTACGCCTTCTCGCATGGCAGGAGATCTGCGAGTCACGGAGCAGCTCGGAAGCCTCAGATATGATCCCCAGCACGTCTTAACGGTTTCTCATATAGTGACATTCAATGCTTTCCACTGATTCGACCAGCACTTCTGAATGCTGTGTTCCGGGGCACTAGAAGCGTTTGTTGTTACAGAATGGAGGGCCTCCGTTCTGGTATTCAGGAAAGAGCGGAGCCCATTGAAGGCAATAGCATACGCAACAGCTTACACAACACACGCATGTTATACAAGCTCAGCGCGCTGTGTCATAGCTCATTCATGCTTCTTCGCTCTTTTGTTCTCATCTAGCAAGTTTTGCAGACGCATGCATCTACAGCGGTAGAGTGGACGGTGACGGACGTGAATAGGTCCAGTGGGTCAAGGTCTGCTCATCCAGGACCTCAACTAGTACTCAGGTCAAGTCGAAGTACAGCAGTAGAACTCCATGCTTGCGAAAATACTTGGCATCCGGTAGACCTGGAATTTGGAAGACATTTGGTACGCGTTTTATATCGTCCCAGCCGATCCTAGGATCCAGCGTCGACCATTCCTCGCTGTCTGAGCCACGAAAGCTCCACCTGTATGAGCCATCATCGCCCAGGACAGACGCTGAGCTATAGCCTGCTGGTAGTGCACCCAAAAAAGCCTCACCATTATCGTATCCAGGAACGTGTGTGGGGCCAACAACTTCATATTGGCCGTTGGGAGAAGGGCGAAGGATCAAAACCTGGTGACATCCAAGGACTACGGCAAAAATATCGCCAGCTAGTGTATTTATTGGCGCAAGGCCAATAGTGCCATCTTCACATTCAACGAGGCTCCTATCTTGGCCGTACAGCCATGCCTAAGATAGCATAGAGAAGAAGTTGTCGACGCAGAACTCGAATATACGTTCGAACTCAGACTCATCCATGTGTCTTCGTAGCAGCTCTGCGTAGCGCTCGATAAATGCGTCGTTGTTGGTCGTCTCTAATCTGGCTTGCAACCCCTGCGGCAAGAAACGGAGTTCAGTCCCGTAATCAGATTGCGGGAAATTCTTCTCCTTAAAACGACCAGAGCATAGAAAATCACCAAGGGCGGAACAGTAACGGTCTCCGTAACGAGCCTTGCATGTCACAGGGACTTGCTGTGGGAGGAGCCGGCGCAACTCTTCGATGACTTCTCGCTTAGATAGGGGATTCTCATTTTTGAAAGGGAAAGCGGTTGTTTTCCGTATAGTTGCGACCTAGACGCCAGTGACTCTAAGCCAGCCGTGAGAAATGACATGCGCCTCCGCCATTGAGTTTGCGTGAGCCTGCGACTCACCGAGCAGCACTCGCCGCGGCTCAGACCAGTTTGGTACCCAGCTCGGACGCCAGCCAATTCCTGGAAGCATGTCGCAATGGCCGAGGAACTCGAGCGATGAAATATCCAGATTCGAGTTCGCGAACACAGACGTCCCGGTAAACATCGGCGAGGGGTTTAGTATAGTCCGGAACGACACCGGAAGCAAACATATGTCCGCGATCTTGAGCTAGCCCAATGAGCGCGTAGACTTTGTCTCTTTGGTCGGGACACTTGCACGAGCTCACCTCTTCAAGCAGTCTTGTGAAGCGCGGCTTGCTCGTGAGCATTGAGAACAAGTCACATAGCTGATCAAAGATCTGTCTTCGCTTAATCTTCCCAGGTTTTTCGCAATCAACTCCTTTTAGGCCAAATCCATACACTGCTCAGTGGAATAAATCCCAAGAAAGCTCGGCCACACCTACGCGAATGACAACCTTGTTGCCCAAGACGACTTCCTGTCTTATCCACAACCGTTCAAACCGAGGTCTAGCAAGGAGAGCATATACTGCTTCGAAAGACCGCGGCCATAGACGAGGTTTCAACGCAGGACAATCGCGTCGACCGGCCATTACAGCCTCGTCGATCATCCAAAGGTTAGCCGTGTCTGATTCATCGAATCTTCTTTCAATTTGCCCCCCAACCATGTCGAGATGTATTCTTGCCCCCCACTCAGCCATGAGTTCGAGAGCGAATTTGCTGTCGTCTTGCTCTGGACCAAGTCATACAATTACCTCGGTAGCCAGCTTATATATATACCGCATGATGCGGACTTGTCGACCTCGCTCGTCCAAATCGGTCTGATTGATGTAAATGGCGTCGATCTAGAGAGTTCTTTTGTTGTCTTGCAATATTAGATATAACAGTGCCTCATATGCATTTTTCGTTACCGAGAGATGGGTGACAGTACTACCTACCTGTTTGCGAACGCTTGATCGCATTTTAATATCATTCAGGACCACAGGAACATTTTCACAGTCATCAGGGTTTCCCCACGTGTAAGATATGGCTGTGCACTTTGGAATTCCGTGACTCTTGATAGCGTCTACCCCCAGGTCCTCCCCGAAGAGTTCGATGGTTATTGGGTCCCACATTTTGCCAGAAAGTACTGATAACAGCTGAATCTGTCCGGTGCCTGGCTCTAGTGGAGTGTATTGATATTTCAATGGCATTGGGAAAGCCACCAATCTTTAGAGAATCCTTTCCGCTGATGTTGAAACAAAGCGACTCCGTTTCAGGAACGACTCTGATTGACTTGGATTCCCGTGACTATGTATGTGGTATTCATGGACAGCGTTCAGTCGAATCGTTCTCGAAGACGATTGTAAGCAGAGAGATGGCCGAGTATATGGGCGCTGGTTTTCTGGGAACAGCGAAGACTAGACATGGTGGACGCTCACAGCGGAGGCGCGCTTACCCAGAGTAAGCGACATGCAATGTATCTGTACCTCAGAAGTTGAGTTCTGCCATAGCAAGATACACGGACAGCCTGGAAGAGGCCGAGTGTTTAGAGGGGATTCGAGGATAGGTACGAATACGGAGTACAATGATGGCGTTAGGACCTATGGCCATCACGTGACGGTCGCTAGACTACCCTCAACCACTCTTCATTCATTGCTACACCTGCTCTTCTTCTCTTAGCCAAATCAGCACAGCCAATACTGAACACGGTACTTGTATGAAATCATGCCGCTTTCTCAATAGACTTTGGAATCAGCGGTCAGTATTGGTCCGCAATTCTGGACGTTGTCTACTGAAACCGGAAGGACTTCCAAACCGCTTCTGCAATAGATGACCCCACCGAACAACCAATCACACAACGCCGCCTATCCAAGCGTACCGTCACTTCTTCCGTTATCCTGTTTCTGCGATCGTGGTCAAGCGTTGGGTTCAGGATGAAAAAGATGCTATGGTAGGCGCAAAATTAACCGGACATTTAGAAGACGACAGGACAAGAGGCAACGTACAAGTATTGATAGGGGGATTTGAACGAATCAGGGATGCATGCAAAGTTGAAAAAGGAAGATATTTGGACCTTCAAAGATAATTGAGCCTTCACAACGGCTTTGCACAATATAGTCCTGGTCAATGACCATTGTGGTTTCTTGGAAAAGCGCATTACAAACTCTGTGGCACGTTGTCTCATTGCCTTTAAGTCAATCCGATGATCGTGCGGCGCAGGGAAACTCCTTTTAGCTGGACGAGAAAGAGCGGATGGCTAAGCACATTGTCTTGAGCTTGGCGAAGGTGGTGCGCTTCATCTAATGCTTCTCGATACGCTTGAGATGAGTTATGTGGGTAATTTCTAGACCAATGGCAATGAACCAACCCGAACGCCAATATGCAATGCAGGTTAGAATAGTGATACGTAACACTCAAGAGACTATGAGATGAAAGTAGCTTCGATAAAGATCGAACCCTCTTCCTCCTTTTGCTGGCCATTGTCATTAATCTTGAGAGGTAGCCGAGGCCCGTACTGTATCGCGTTAATTTTTGACGCTAGGGGAGATTTGGTGGATAGCGCTGCGTACCTGGTAGATATACGGCTTCGTCCCAACCGTACCCGCAACAATCTGCTTGACGAACTTCGGAACCTCTGCCATAACATCGACCTTGTCCAATCGCTCGCCTAAGCTGCCAATGATTTCCGCGTCGATGCCGTTGCCTTTCCACTCGTAGCTGACTGACCCAGGTTCCGGCCAGTCGTTCTCGGGATCGCCCTTGATTGCAGTGTGTTTGACAGTATTTGTTGCGCCTGCGTACAAAATTTTGTCATCGGTTGCAATGCCACCGACGTTGACGACGGTGGATCCGTAGGAGGGAGGGGTCGTGAATTCCATCATGACGGCAGCGTAGGTTGGGCTCTGGAAGTTGATAAAATTCCACCGGGCAGCTACGTTACATCAGTCAGAGGTTTTCCGCACACTTGCTGGTTTCCGTGAATACGTACCCGCATGATGGGGCTTCATTCCTTGCAGAGCATGGATGAACAAGCCCTTGCCCTTGAAGTCAACCTCCCCGTCCTTGGTCACCATGCTTCCTTCGACTTTGCATCGTGGCCAGAAAGCATGCCTCATTCTCCCCCAGGGGTTCTGTGCATCGGTACCAAAGTAGCTTGTCCCGTCCTTGCCGACTACGAAGCCTGGCGCACTCCTTGTAACGGTGAGATCAACAACGCAGTCAGGGTTTGTAGAGGACGTTATCCTGTACGAGTTTCCATCCTCGGAGAGTTCGACGCCACAGTTGTTTGCTTGAAAGGTGTATTTCTCTTCGTCAAATTCCCAGCCTTCAGCGGGGTCACAGCACCATAGATGTGGAAGCGTCTGGCCGGGATAGATTATCTTGCTATTGAACTGGGCGGTGGTCCGCACTCCCCTGCACTTTGTATTTAGCAACCGCCAACCTCCGGACTTCAGTGCGACCCTACATTACGTTGCTGTATATGACTTGCGCCATTCCAATGTGACCTTGGTCTGATATGAGGTAAAATGTCTGGGTTTCGACGTTCGTAGAGTCCATGACAGTCCATTTTAAATCCTCCTTCTTTGACTCAGTGTAGGGCACTTCTTTTGCTTGTTCGGCGACGGACTGTATCGCGGAGGGACCGTAGACGGGCTCTTCCGTGCCAACCACGTTGGCAAGCCTTTAAGATTGTGAGCGATGACCAGGAAGTTACGTTCAAATCACAGACTGTTGTTTCGCCCAATTCATCATCTTGCCGACAGAGTGCTTTTTTCTTCCAGGGGAGACGATTGTAGGTGTAAAGTTGTTGATATTAGGGGTGGCGTTGAGAATGCACAAAGTTTGGTTCCTGAAACCGCATGACGTGCGCGGGGTTTACTCACGTACCTATCTAGCCCGGCAGGAGCGCTGGGTGGCCGACTGGCGGCTTAATTTCGCACCTAGCTTCATACGCTTGGTCATCCATGTCAACTCTCAACCGGAGTTGCTCATTGCTTTGGCCTGAGCATTCTCAAGCTGCAATCAAAGCTTGAATGGGCCCTTGTTTGAGCGTCGGCATATTCACAACGTTGTTTCATCGAGCAAACTGGTGGCTGCTTTAGGATAGCTGGCTACAACAGTACTTTGCGACGTTTCCGTTTGCTACCTCACTGACTGAAGGCACGCTCAACCTGCAAAATTATCTCGGCCAAGTCTTCGCCGACACGTCAATCAGGTCCACCATGTGATCAAAACTCTACTCGCACAAGCGATATTAGCTGAAGATGATCTGTAAAGCAAAGTCATGTAGACGTCAATGTCGAGACCCCGAAGAGCGGCCATTCTTCCAACAGACGAAGATGAACTACCTGCGCTGGACCTACTCCAAGGCGGGCTAGCGTGCGGCTAAAAGAAGCAGTAGGGATGTCAGCGGCAAGAGAATTCAGACCCTTTTAAAGCACCGTCGCAAAGCAAATGCAAGCTCAATGATGAGGAGATAACCAGGCTTTATTGAGGCTGCGTCCATCTAGTTGTATGTACTATGCTCCGACCTCATCCCTGCGAATCTGTATCAATCGCTGCTCCGATCATGTTTGGCATCCTGCCTAGTTATCAACGTACGACTTTTTGAAAAAAGTGTATTACCTGGGCACAGAGAGTAGAGACCAAGTGGAACCAGACTCGCAGATACGACTGTATTTAGGGCTAGGTACCCACTGCTCAACTGGCTCGATGATAGCAAATTTCATCGTCACCAAGATTTTCCCACAAGTCCGAAGTCCGGTTTGATACAGCACAGCGAAGTTGATGCAGCACGGCGACATTGAAGCATTCCATTCTCCCAAAAACGGTACGTTGCTTCAACAGTGCACGAATATCATGGGTGTAGTCTGAAGCTATTTCCTCATGCAAAGCAGAGAAGATTAATCTCGACATTTGCCCATGGCAAATTACGACGTGCTGAACCAAATTTAAGGCTGAAACGTGGGTCACTAACTGGTACCCAGCAACCTCCATTTTTGCATTAGTCGGTGCCTAGGCTACGCATCTTTTCGAAGCTGATCTGGAGACCCGCATTCACGGCATCATGGTGAGGCAAAGGTCACTAAGCTGAGCCATTTTGCTCAAAGTGCTGTGTAATCTCGTATCGCTTGCCGATCTCATTTGTCTTATTCTTGGCCTTTTATTAGGAATAGACCGTGTCGTGAAAAGATTAGTTGCTATCGGTCGCGAAGAGGCTAAAGTTGAGAGGCCAAACAAGAAACACTCAGCAGAACCATAGCTACTGCATGCACGACCCCGTCGACTCTGCTGTCGAAAATGTCGTGGAAGAACTTTACTCGGAGAAGTCTGACAAGATGTGTTGGTTGCTGAGTCGAGAGCCGCGAATGTGTAGATAGGTAAGTCGAATAAATCTCCTTCCTCTGGGGTCTACGCCGAGAGTTGTCTTGTTCCTGCCTCTGTTTACTTTTGCTTCAGTCATCTAATTTATCCCTTTCAAGCCACTATTAAGGCTTCCAAAATTTTCCACGGATTGAAGATGTCATCTTTGGCTAGGTTTATGTTGATCGGTGGGATTATCGGCTTTGGAACTTCTTCCCTTACAGGAGACAATGGACCCACAGCGAAAACGCCAAGAAGAGAGTCCTTCTCCAAATCATTCAGAGGTATTTATATGGGCGACGTGGATATCCTGCATCTTGTGAAAGGCCTTCCTATATTCAACTGTTACGTCTCAAAACACAAAGAAGGAAAAAGGGAAAAAGGGAAAGAAAGGATGCAGTATCACTGAGTGTAACTAAATAGGCACTAATCATTGATGACAGCTGTACTGCAAAAGCGCGCCCCTAACTCCTGCCCGAGCGGCAATTTCACGACACCTATCGGCCAGATATACAGTATAGACTTCGCAAATACAGGATGCGCTATCAATTTGCTCTCCGACGATCTGAGTAATGTACAACAAAACAATATCACTTGTCTAACAGACTGCATGACGTATTGTTCTGAGCTTGGGATTGGAGTGGCTTATGGAGTGACATACGATTTCACAACCAGCCCAGGCACATGTGCCTGCAAAGACATATCCGCTTTGAATGCTGAACACTCACCAAGCAATACGATACACTCTGCACTTGCAATGAATTTGAATCTGCATCCGAGCCTCCGATGCCCATGCACAGACGCAAGCACGCAACTACCAGCAAATGGCAGCGAATACCAAATCTATTGTACTGCACATATAGCTCGTGTGAACGACCTGTGTCCATATACATCACCAACAAGCGCAACCCCGATCAACGGCACATGCCCCACGCATGCGGATAGCCTGGAGGATTTTATGAACCAATGTAGTGCAGTGCATCCGCTATGCCTGGCAGTTTCTTATGATCCGGCAATGGTATCTGGCTACGCTAACTGCTGGTTCAAGAGCAATGTCAGCACTGCTAACATTGTCTCTACGGAAGGCGGTGACATATACCACATGGCCGTTAGTAACAACAATTTCGTCTTTAACGCAGACTTAAACTGCACCAATGGAACAGCCTACACTTCACCAAACCAAGCTGAGTTCGAGATAGCTTTCAATGAAGAGGCTCCCACAGGCAACGTCGTGGCTGCTTACCATATGGAGGATTTGAGTACCTGCGCTGACGCATGTGCAGCCTATACCAATAACAGCGGTGTCACATGTCTTACAGCGGTTTTCGACAGTAACATGGAATTTGGATACTTAAATTGCTATTTCCAGAGCAATCTTACAGCCAGCAATGCAAATATTGGCTATCACTTGGCTTTGTTGACTCAAGCTGCTAATGGTACCTTGGCCAACTCGACTCTGTCTACTTCAGGCAACTCTACTGCAAATTCTTCCGCTTCTACTCTCGGGTTCAGCTCAAATCAAGCCTGGATTACTGGCCCTGTTTTTGGTGCTGTGCTCGGTGCAGTTGCTGTTGGTGGGTTATTGTTCTGGTTCCGGCGCCGACAGCGATCGTTTGAACCAGACCAGCATTCTCTCGCACAGGTGCCGCAGGTACGTGCTGATCATGCGCCTTTGGCCGAATTGGGTTATGAGGGCCAAAGAAATGAATTACCGTGATGTTCCTCTTACCTGAAACCAATCGGGACGTGCACATAACGGGCTAGAGGCAAACCAGTGGATTCGAGCACAGTTCTGTTTCCATTGTGAGGATTCCCTGGTTCGGGTTGACTCAAGCGTTTGGATTAATTGAAGTGGCTGAACGGATCAGCGTTCTCTTTGTCAATAACAAAATGACTTTTGTACCTCAATATATTCTGCAGGTGGAAGTTCCGACGTTGACGCGGACCACCACAACGAATAAACAGCACTATATGCCTCCACCACCTCCTTTGTCTTATAAAGTTTCATGTTTTAGCTTTCAATTACTTACTGCTATGCCTCAAGAAATTAGTTGTACCAAAACTCTAAATTTACATTACATCGAAAGCAGGTTGTATAGGCAAAAGAGAGTGCTCATGCGCTGGTGGTCTGTGCCAACATCGGACATTTCATTTTCGAACATTTCCTGACACAATGTATCGACAAACCATTCGCGCAGACGACAGAAATTGTTGCACATCAAATCCGAATTCTTTTACGATATTTAGGAATGAGGCAATGAGGCATTCAAGTAGAATTTGGTCAATGATGTACCCATCATTTCTTGAAATTATATCAGTGGATGCATGTTAGAGCGGCCTTTTTCGTCACCCATGTGAATGGTCTGTTGTTCCACTTCCGCTACGATGCCTGATGCACGCACATAACCCCTATGATAGAGTCTTAACGGAAACACACAACCATTTCAATGACGCTGTGCTATCTGTTTTTCTAATGACTGTACGCAGATGTATTTTGTGACAGGTCAGTATTAGATGCATCCTTTCATTTATCTTGAGTAGACAAAGGAGCCGATAGCCGACCTGGAAAGATGAGTTTCTCACATCACCACAGCCCACTAATTGAGCAGCGACCGGAAAGGCCAATGGCTACGAATATGCATTAGAAGGTGTCAACGGACTACTGCCTCTACATACATATGAAGACTGGTTATTCTTATGAAATCTGGTAAGATGCCGCCCTTAGTTAGTACTATTTGCAATTTTAAGTACCCAATGCGTGCTCGCAACAGTCCTTGCAACACTGTGTCAATTCCTCCCCTTTTCCTCTTTTGGAGCATCAAAATCGTTCTGTTCCATTATCCAATATCCGCAGACTTCCCTCAAGCTCTACAGGAATGGCTGTCGAGTCTGCTTCTGCGGCAGTTGGCATCGCACCTTCTGCCGAGAGCTCAGAGATGTGCGGCTTATTCTTTCCAGACGGCCTGGTCTCTTCACCAAAATCTGGGATTCCCGCCGGCAATGGCCGAGGTCGGCGCCTTCTTCGCGTAATTGCCAAAAGGCCAAGACCAACGAGAGAGAGACCGCCAGCGGCTGCACCAAGACCAATTCCAGCCTGGGCGCCTGTGGACAGGGCGCGCTGTGTAGGTGCTGGAGGATCGGGTGTGACGAAGACGGTCGTGGTTGCCGAGCTCGTGCTTGACAAGCTCGCTGGTAAGGGCTTCTGTGACGACGAAGGCGTAGGCGAAATGATGGCTGTAGCCGAAGTCGTTGTGGAAGATGACGAGCCAGATGACGTAGCAGAAGATGTAGTAGACGGCGTGGTAGAGGACGTGAGAATGGACTGGATAGCCACAGGGGAAGTCAACAGAGGTGCCGAGGCTGGGGTAAAGGATCCCAGATCACTCGAAGCCCAGGCGACGTAGACGCCGTGCATTGCTAGATATGCGCCGCTGGGAGCTATCGTGTTTCCATCTGGAAGTTCCAGCGAGGAGGGCCCTGCAAGGCCCAGGTGACATCCGAGTCCGCCGTCATAAGGCTGCCATGACCTGTCAGTATGGAGTCAGCTGAAGTTGCCGCACGCTCATGAACTCCTTACGATGGACAGCAGAGCGCAGCGGTCGCATCATCGCTGTATGATGCTGTTGAGGCCGCAGCGTAACCGGAAGGGCAGACGCCGGGAGAATAGGGGTTACCCTCTGTGAATAGTGGGTGATAGCTTGTCGGGTAGCATTCCGAAGATGCGATGAGTGTATCCTTCACAAATATCGAGGCGGCACTCGAAGTGTACTGGTTGTTGAAACACGATGTTGGCGGGGTGAAGACTGTTGTCAAGGCGGCTGAAGCAGCCATTGCAAGATATGTTTGAGCTGGAAGGTGGAGCAGTTTCGAAACAGAGAAAGGTCATGAAGCGGACCAAGGCCGAATATTATTTCCATTTCCGGTCCGCCATTCTGCAGATTTAGAGCAAGGCGGAGCGACAGCCATGCGATGGGAATGTGGTATAAATAGTTCCAATGCGAAGGTTGCACAAATCAGACGACGGGAGGCTGCAGCCCAGCCGTATCAGGTAGCGAGAAGCGATTGAGTCCAGCAGATTCTGGATTGAACAGTGGTATGCGGTCGTTGTGCAGATCGCGACATAGCACTTGCAATCGGAGAGGCGTTACAGATAGTTGTTTGCTGATATTTCAGTCTTAAGGGGGAGTTGTGGAACAACTTCGTGCCCGCGAACGCGAAGAGGCTCATGTGTAACGACATCTTTCTAAGTTGAAGAGATTAGTAGAGACCCGAACATACCTTTTCTCTTGTGTGGCTCTTGGACCTACGGAGTACTACATGAGGAATTGAGGGTTGATGAAGCACTCGGAATCTTAAGGTACCTTAGATAAGGTATCCAAGTGCAGGTCATTCTCCAAAGGCGGTGATTGGCACAGTCTTCGTAATGAATGGGGCAAGGTCAGCTCTCTCGTCTTCTACCAGCCCGCGCCTCGCCTACGCGTCACAGCTCTCTTCATCTTCAGTTCTATCGAGCATGCCATTCCAAGCGCCATCATCTCGCCATGAATCCAGATCTGGTACATCTTATACGCCGTCATAATGTCACGGACATTTATCGCTCTTAGCGAATCCTGGTTACCAGACGCTATTCTACCGCGGTTGGCGACCCCGCTCGCTAAACATTCGCATACCTGAACGGACGCTTCACGATGCGCCTCTTGAAACGCATCGATGTGGATCATTACCGCCCTACCGACACGCTCTTGCATCACGACCTACCACGATATGCTATCCTCTCGCATACATGGGGACGAGATAGCGGAGAGGTCACTTTTGAAGATGTTATACAGGGCATTGGCAGGGGGAAGAGTGGTTATGGCAAGTTAAAGTTCTGCGCAGAACAGGCTGCCCAGGACGGCTTAGACCACTTCTGGATAGACAGTTGTTGCATCAACAAATCAAATGCTACAGAGCTTGCAGAAGCAATCAATTCCATGTTCGGATGGTACAATCGAGCAGCTAAGTGCTATGTGTACCTCTCAGATGTTTCGGCCGTCGACAACGACATACAGAATTGGGAGGCGGCTTTTCGAGCAAGTCGATGGTTTACTCGAGGCTGGACGCTTCAAGAGCTTCTTGCACCGAGGTCTGTGGAATTTTACTCTTGCGAGGGGATGCGCCTTGGGGACAAAGATTCGCTCAAGCTACAGATTCAAGACATCACGAAAATCGACGTTCAAGCACTTCAAGGAATTCGCTTATCGAGTTTTTCTATCGAAGACCGTATAGGTTGGGCTTCGAGACGTGTGACTAAGTTGGAAGAGGATGAAGCATACTCCCTACTTGGTATTTTTGATGTTTCTATGACTCCACGTTATGGCGAGGGGAGGAAGAATGCCTTCAGCAGGCTCTACAGCAAGATTGACCGGGCTGCGACTGGTAAGTGGTTGGCCTTAGCCCTTGGTGATTTCAGCCAAGTTCGGATCTCCGACCCTTTTGCAGACTATGACTGATTAGAAACTTTACGTAGTGGATCCTACGCAACCCGTTCCAAAGGGTCTGAGGATCGACTCGCACGCTGCGCACGACGATCGCATTATGCGGCATCCAATGAGCGACAATCTACTTGGATCTTTACACTTTGGTATGCATGGTGCTTCTTCGCTGGGGAGGAGTTATTTTACATCACCTTTGATTAAGCAGTAAGCCGTAACATTCAGTCATTTTAGCATCGTTTGCTGAATGAGACCTTGAGCACGGCCGTACGTGACACATGGGGCACAAGCCACCGATTAGATTGGCTCGAGGAAATAGGAGACGAGGAGCTACAAGAAGGTAAACTCGCTATTGTGACTGAATATCGGCAGGAAGTTGACCTCTAGTGCAGCCTGTCTGAAAGATCTCGACGTGATGGAGGCAAGGGTACGAGCTGAAAATGTAGAGGCCCCGTTTGGGAGCACTTACTCATGGCTCTTCCAAAGCACCGTCGGCTTCAAGGGCTGGCTTTCGGGATATTTGAAAAACCCAGTATATTGGATTCGAGGGAAACCCGGTTCAGGAAAGTCAACGGCGATGAAATTCGCAATGCAAACCCCCGAGACACGCCATTGTCTATCCCAGTATCACCAATCCGATTGGATTATTGCAGGATTCTTCTTCCACGATAGGGGCTCGCCGGTGCAGACATCGCTCTCCAGTATGCTGCGCGAAATACTATTCCAGGTCTTGCGGGAGAGGCGTCATCTGATACGACCTCTTCTCAAATTGCATCCAAGTATCGTAGAATTGGTTTTCGACTCCAGACAGGGAGGGTCCATAAGTATCAATTGGAAGCAAAATGATATTGAAGAGGCTCTGTTCTCGATTATATGTCTCGGACAGCTCAACCTGTGCCTCTTCATTGATGCCCTTGACGAGCACGAAGGAAATCATCGAAAGCTCTTGGCTGTTATTGACAAACTCCGAGGACTCTGCGACCACCGGCAGTTTCGCTTACGGTTATGTTTGTCAAGCAGGCCCGAAAATGTTTTCCACCAGGCATTCCAAATGTGTCCTGGCTTTGCGATTCATGAATGGACTGAACAAGATATCACGGAATATGCTAAAAAACGATTGAAGGATATTGAAGTTGACTCTGCGAATCAGTTTGATCAACTGCTCAAAGAAATTTCCGACAAAGCTTGCGGGGTATTTGTTTGGGTCAAACTAGTTGTTGACGAGCTTTTCGAAGGACGGTGCAATGGAGATAGCATCAGCGAGCTAATGGATATGCTGTCAATCATGCCACCGGAACTTGAAGGACTTTACGAGAGAACGCTTCGAAGATCCACACGATTCGGACCGGAGATGGGAAGGAAGTACAAACGTGATGCATATACTATGTTCCAAATTGCCCTCTGCACCAATACGCTACTTGATCTCCATGGTTTCCTGAATATTGCAAGCTATTGCAGTTCTGGCCACGTACTAGAGCACGACTTTACACTCAATCAGAAGCTACGTCGGCTTCATGGCCGCTGTTTTGGCCTCTTGGAAGTTGCTAACAACGCAAGCTCCGATGGACTTGACGTCGAGGGCGATGTTCAGTTTATTCACCAGACTGCGAAAGACTTCTTCACAATAGGAAAAGGCTTTGATATCCTCTTGGAAGGCCTTGACGTCAAACCTGTGGAAAGTGGACATACATACATTTTGCAATATTTCACTGTGAATGATTATGGTAGTCCTCGTATGTCAGACTTATTCCTTCATGCACACAAGGCCGAGTCTTCTTCGCTCATTCCAAGCATACAATACATAACAAGGGAGCTTCAAAAGAAAAGGGAACCCCTTGAACCACTAATAAGCAATTTGATGCAGGCAGAGATAGTCTCCCAATCTCTGTGCGAATCGCTGATCGGCATCGGCAATCATCACCTCAGCCTTTTGGTTCTATCTGTTTGCGCTTGTCTTCCTGTATCGGTGGCAGAATGTCTCAAATCGCTGACACACATGCCAAAGCGATACGCTGGTATCTCTCTGCGAGCGGCCATCTGTGATCCAGGTTTCTACTGTATCGACAACTTCAATTCTACTCTTGAGATCCTCGAGACAATGCTCAAGACTGGTATTGACGCCGATAGTGTCTTCACTGATGGCGAAACTCCATTTGCTGCCCTCATTAATGCTGATACCGATGGCCTAGACTACGATGACGATGATCACCCCTGCCATGGACTGGTGTTTAACGTGGATCGCAGAATACAGCTTCTATCAACTCTGGCGCATTATGGCGCCGATCCTAGTCAAATGATCGGTGGTTTTCCATCTCAAGGTGGCTTTGCTCCAGGCATTCATCTTGCTCTTACCGACCTGCATGCCCAGGGTCTTGTCTCGGCTTTGGTTTCCTTTGGAGCAGACGTGTCTGCACGTGATTCGGAAGGGTTTCTTGCTCTTTTCTATGCCATTGCGTTTGAGGAACGGGAGTGCGTCAGAATCCTTTTATGGAACAACGCTCAAGTGTGTCATCTCAATGTGGGGGGGCTGTGTGCATTAGCCCCTACATTCCAAGATTTCGAGGATTTCGGACAGAACTCGCTATTCATAGATTTTGATAGATTCCAAAGCCGGTGCTCCCGTTTTGATGACCTATTCGTGGAAGCTGGGATTGAGCACGTGGAAAGCTGCAAATATTCGTAATCCAGCAGTTGGCAAAGCTGCGGGAACAGACGCGCGAGATGCAAGCAAGAGTCTAAAAATTAAAACCCAGATAAAAACCAAGGCACTTAAACTAGCTGGATGAAAGACGAGATTGGTCCGATATGACAATAGCGTCGTACTCCTGCGACTCAAAGTCACCATACCGAAGTCTGCTTCCACATTTGGCACTAGGCTATGATGAGGTCAGTCCTTGGTCCATATGGTGCGGGTGTAGATATCGGGGACCTTCAGTGCATCTTGAAAACTCCGCATCTACTCTTGGCGGTCCGTCATTACCACCATACGCCGCTCCACCGTATCCTCTGCATCTTCGTGACTATCTTTAAGGGCTGCAGGCCATGTCAGTCAATACAAGCCTCTTCTTCGGCCTCTCTGGCTCACAACCCTTGACAAAGCCATGTCTTTTTGGTGGAGACACTGTAACAACGTGATCTGGGTCCAGCAGGGTGTCGCAGCTGTGGTGTTCTAGAAGAGTGCGGGAAAGTTGCAGCTACCTCTGATGTATCACATACACTGGTACTGGTCTCGAATCCCATCTCCTTTGTATGACTTCTTCTCGGTGGTACTTGGAAGAAGCGCCTCTCCGCAGCCCAAGGCTCGTCAGCCAACCCGCTCCATACCATTCTGCAATGAGCTGGCCCCTATAAAGGTAATGATGAATCTTGAGCGTTCCCGACACTTTTGATGGACCCAAATGTAGCGATGCTCCTTCGGACGCCTTTGGAAATACCCAACGACTACCATTTGCAGGATTTGCGGTCCATCTTTTAAATCCGCTTGGAACTTCTGACTCCTCTAGTAACAAAGCTGTTTCAAAGATCGGGAAACCGGACTTGCCATGAGAAGGGGCGAGAGCTAATTGCTTCTCCCTCGCGGCTACCGATCGTAAAAATTGAAGGCATTGAGGTACGAGTATCGCAAAGGTAGCTGTCTCGACAGTGTCGCAGAGAAGACCTCCCCAGCTGAGCGATGCTTTGGTGAATACGGCAGCCCAACTGCTTGTTTCTGACGTCCATAAAGCCTCAATGTTGCCATCCTCAGTGAAACCAGTCTTTTCCAGTGTTTTGAGGCAAATTGCGACCATCGTTCCAAGGTCTTGACGCCAATCCTTCTTCTCATAGTAAAGGTGTGGAAACGCGTTTGTATCGTCACTCAGGAATGCATCCCTCAATGCTTGTGAACAGGTATCGTCTTGGCACAAAAAGTCAATACAGGACAGGTATCGTTGAATGGTTTCCGATCCAAGAACATGATGCAACGGTAGCCTCCTAGCATTGTGAGTACAAGCACTGATTTCCACCCCCATCTTCTGCTTGACAATCTGAGGATTTCTTCTATGCGGCTCGTGAAGCCATGACCCTATAGCGTCTTCTTTGAGCGTGTTCGTTGACCTCATCTTCCAGGCCTCTCCATATGATAGGTTAAGACCCATGGTCGCGGGAGGTATTCCAACAGTAGCACCCGACGTTACTTGGAAGGTCTGAGTATCGCGATATTTTGAGCTGTGCCTGGTTCCATACGGCCTTAGCGAGTAGCCTTGTCCAGACTCAAGTTCCACCTTTTCAACTGGAGTGACACACTTCTTTTGCTCAAGTTTTGGGGCGCCTCCAATCAAGAACCGTGAATCAGGATGGGATATGTTTATCTGGACATCACTCTCTTCATTGTTGGCGTTCGGATACTCATCTTCGTTGGCCGTCCAATGACAGAAGACCTCACGGTCGAAGACTTCTGGGTCGTCTTGCACTCTTCGCCAAGGGATGATAGCCCCTCTGGTCAGATCAATACGAGAAATATTGGTCTCGTTGCCAGGATAAGGAATTTGCCATGTCGGACCCCAGACACCAGCAAAGCTTTTGAGATCTGTGCTCAAATACAGTGCTTTGGAATCATCAGACATCCCAGCTGTGTGGAAGACCCAAACCGACTGACCACGGAGATAGCCGTCCAGACATTTTAATGATCTCCGGCGTAAAACAATACTCGCAAACGAATCGGATTGAACAGGATGCTCCAAGGAAGGCGCTTCATGTGGAGATCCCAACGTCAATGAATCGATCCTTGAGCCGAGATACTCCTCATCAAAAGGCTCCAGATACGCGCCGCAGAATGCAAGGACAGCTACGTCAAGAGCTTGTATGACTGCGACCAAAATCCTCCTGACGCTATTACCAGGAGGTCCACCCGGTCCAAAGAAGTCAGATAGTTTCACTTCTCGAAGAAACTCAAGAAAGACCCCTATGAGGTTTTCGTCAAACGCCAGGTTGCGGTGTTCCATATTGCGGATCCTTTCCAGGAAGAGTTCGATACTTGATGTGTCAACGGAAATAAGATCAGCCACGTCATTCCCCCTGCGCTTGTAATCTCCTATTACAAAGATAGGCATGAAATCAGAACAATATCCTTCTTTCTCCAGATATCGGAGATTACGACAAGTTCTCGTCAGCGAGTCCAGGACCCAATCCCGATTGAAGAGAACCTTTTCTAATTCGCCTGCTCTGCTTAATTGAACGAAGGAGGAATCTTCTGCGATGGTCCTCTCCAAATTTTCTAGATGGCGTTGCCAAGCATCTGGATCTACAAGGCGTTCGTCTCGGCGTAGCTCTGAGGGCAAATCATCAGACTCGTGCTCAGGATAATAATCGGTCTGGGAATCCGAGTCATCCTCTGTCGACGCAGACTCACTTCCTTGCAGGCTGCTGAGGGGAGTATCGCCAAGCTTTGCCGCAACTGAGTGTTCATCTATAGGATCGCTAGAGCGAGGCCCAACGCGAGAAACATCGTGATCCAATCTACTCTCACGAGAAGATGTCAGCTCATCATCCGATTTGCTCTGTTGCAAGGGGACTTGTTCTAATTGTGAGCTCTCTGTATCATGGGCATCAAGCTTTCCTCGAGTATTGTTTTCTGGTCTCCAAACGAGCTCAATTATCGCTGTAGCCACGTATTTGATAGATGAAAATAATAGCAGAGGTATTCGGTCCGAACTAGTTTTGGGACGCCAAGGCTGGTATTGCCACTGCCAGGACCAAGCCCTAATTGTGTTTTCCTGGTCTTCTCCTTCCAAGATACCCTCAATGTGATGCATGTTGCAGATGTGAGTTACAAATTTGTCTTGGTCGGTGAATGGTAGGCTATCGCAGTCATGAAAAGGGCAGTTGTATCGAATACCCGTTGCAAAGTGCTTCCACGCCGCTTTCATATTTGTACGATGTCGCCGCCGATAAACCAGTTCTCTAGCGCAATTTTGAAATGTTTGATAGTTTACTCCTGACTCAATCCACTCGTTGAAGCTGTCTTGGATAGTCTTTATCGTTTGAGACCCAGACCCTTTAGTAAAAGGTAGTCGCATTTTTGGCTCCCATTCGTCTAATTCCATATTTAGACCACCAGGATTATTTAAACGATAATATGACTTTCGCTCCTGCTGCATTTGCGTCTTTAGTGCTTCGTGGGTTGGCTCCGGATTGATGTTCTTCATAAAAAATCGCTTGAACTTTCTCTTCGGATTTTTCATCGAATCGGTATCTCCACGAGATGTCCCAATACTCACAACAGTTCCGAATGAATCCAGTCCATAATAGTCTTCGATCTCACGAGTGCCCTCCATTGTTGGATTTTTGTTTACGTATTCGACTTCGACCCTCTCTTCAAAACCAGTTTTCTGTGTTTTTGATTCGACGGATTCGAGTGCTGCTTGAGCCACTTTCCATATTGGCCATTCGTGAGGCTCGCTAGAATTTCGATCGCTGTTATCCGCTCGCGCCGGCGACCTTCTCGTTTTAGAATGCCGAGTGTCGGTTCGTGATCGAGGCATTGGATAGCGTGAGCCCTTCATATTCTTGCTGCGATCTCCGTAGTGCCAGCCCGTCTTAGTGTCGTAAGAGCGTATCAGCATTGGTCCGGATGGCCAGGCAGTGTTTGACAAAGTTTTTTTCTCCGTAGCAACAAAGCTTTGAAACATTTAGTAGGATCGATTTGAACTGGGCTTCGCTCACAGCACTCACGTTCCACAAACTCCAGGTTCAGAAAGAAACATAGCATCTTCGTCTTCATCGGCATATTCTCCACATCGTCTTCTTAAAATGTCTCTGAGAGCGTCTGCTAACAAGTTGTTATTGTTTTCTGGTAGGTATACTATAGGAGACAAAAGTTCCGGGAAGAATCTTGGTTTCTCAAACATTGCATTACCAAGGGTCTTAAAAGTGTGTAGGCAATCGGCAACGGGCATACGAAGTCTGCCCAGCATAATTGCAATAAGCCTGGCTGTAAAGTTAACCTTATTCGAGGAAAAATGTGACGCATACTGACGCCCCTGTACCTGAGCCACCGATTATGTCAAAATAATGACATGGTAAATATTTTCGAGTATTCTTCCATGTATTAACATTATATTCGTGCTCTCCCGGCCCAAACGGGCCATGGGACACATTCTCAGGAAAGGGTAAGGGCGCGAAGCTGTTTCGGGCAGGTTCTGGGAAATCAAGTTCTTCCCGCGCAATGCATTCCATGAGCTGCGCAAGCGCAAGAAGTGTCCAAATACCGCGTACGCCACCGCCATCTACATGAAGCGCGATTAGAGTGGGACTTCGCGTCGCTCAAGGAGAGTGAAAGCGACTAACCCAAACTCAGTAAATTTTGCGCTTTCCAGGCAACCGGTGTATTGCGAGGGAACTCTTGAGGTTCCTTGCTTTCGATGGGCGATGATTCCTCAGTAAGCGTAGAATTACCAGCCGCAGAACCACCAGATTTCAAGGCCATGTTGCATGATATTGCCAGCGAGAGGGAAATGACAGGATTGCAATGTACAACGTATTTGTAAAACGTTCGCTGAAGTATAGGTAGTGATTTTGAGCTAGCCTGATGTAACAGATGGAGGTTAGACAGTTGTTTTGTCGCAATTGCAGCCGCAATTTGGCCAAAGTCGCAGTATAGGCATTCGTTTTGTTAGAATGTAGACTAAAGGGCATAAGCGCGAATTGCATTGAGTTAGTTGATTGAGCTGTCTTAAAAGAAGAGGAAGGGCGGCGATGAAGCAGATGGATTGTCACGTGACTATATCCACCGCCGCTTACCGCAACACCTTGCTCTAGGCAGCAAGGCTTTAAAAATACTATGTGCTTTTTCTAAGGCACAGTTCGATGGGCTCAAGTTTTTGCCAACCCGGCAGACAGGTCAAAGCAAATTTCGATACCCGGCTGAAAAGCGCTCATACGCATTCGGTACAGAGTGACCGTAGAAACCAGAAAGTGACCGATTTCAATTTAGCCCTCCGATAGAATCTGAGAAAAAATGCTCCAAAAGAGCTAATATGCACTCTTGTAGTTGATCATCTGCTCACATTTTGATATCTTGCAAATTCGGCCTACACGTCATCGCTCCCATATGTACAGCGACACCATCCCTCCTTTGGAAAACCCGCCCAAGGATTTCGCTGTTAACATCTGGATCTAGCCACTTTCGCTGGACTCAGCAGGTGAACGAGAAAGAGTCAGCAATTGCGACTTCAACTGTTGGCCGAGAATGTGGATACCTCTAAGCGGCCAGGTAGATTTTCGAGCCAATGGTCTTCCTTCTGTAAACGATGCGTCATTCCGTACATCAGTTTCTTACTATCTCGAGAAGTCTAGCTTCTCAAATATAGACGCAGCTACAATAGTGGGATTCCAAATCTGAGAAACTTCGAACCGTCTCCCAGTTTGAAAGGATGAACTAGAAGTCAACCTTCATCAGAGAAAGTCAACAGGAACATGGACTGACTTCCCGTGAAGCTGCTGTTTTGAGTGAATGATGTAGCAAAAGATGTCACACTACCAGTCAAGGAGGATGTTCAGAATCCAGATGAGCGTTGATTTCTGACTCGAACATTTCGTGATCGCAGATCGGACAAGTAACCTTCCTTTCCTTAGAGCGCACGTCGGGCTCTTCGGCACTTGATGAACGTTGTCTCTTTGTGTGAATTGAGTCATTCGAGGATGAAGGCTGGCTGTCGTAACCCTGTGAAGGCGGGTTTCCCTCCTCCATGTAATTTTTGGAAGTGGTCTTCTTTGCCCAAGCATCAATCTTATTTTTCTGCCTTCCAGCCCGCTCCATGGCACTCATACTGTCCAGTTGCTTTTTCGTCAGTTCCGGTTCGGCGATTTTAGTATAGCTCCCGCTGCATTCCTCTGCGTGCTGCTTCCACCAGCTGTCTGCTTTACTAGGCGGCCGATTCATGCTCCTTTTCACCAAGCCGAAATAAGGTGAGCGGTTGCGGCAAGGGCCATCGCATTGCCAGACATGAGTTCGGTAGCTGTCAACTTCATTGTGAAATGTATGGTAGACTGTAACAAGATAGTTACCATGGTTGTTGATAGCATCGGCAAGTAGTAGAAAACCGTTTCCATGACCTGTCCCATCATCGCCGCGAGAGTGTCGCCATGAGGTTGTAATGAAGAAGTACGCATGGATGGCTTCATGAAGAAGTGTATTCACAGTATCGGACTGAGGACGATACTTGAGAAGGGGCTCCGAAAGTTTGAGCCGGATACGGCGATATTTGTCTTGATCGTCTTTGACCAGCTCACATATGCCGGCGCAAAGAGTCAACCGACTGCTCCATGATACTTCTACTCTCGGCAGAAGCAGACTCCGGAAATAAATTGTGTTGTAGAGGGCAAAAAGCTCGTGGATGTCTACGTGGGGGTTGGCATGGTCTCCGTATACCAACTGATTTACCTGTTCCAGGGCTGTGGTCTGGTCCTTTGACAGAGGGTCAAGAGTCGTGATAGCCTGCAGTGCTGCCTCCTCGTCTGTCATTGGCATGACGATTGCATGACCAACGACCTGCACCGTGTAATCACTGGCTTGGCATAGCAGATAGACGGAACGATCGTCAGCGAACGGCCTGAACCTCTGGCTAAACGCTTAGCTTCGGAATAACCATCAGTCGGAGCGCGGAAATCTTGAAGCGTTGGTAGCTCTGTGTGGAACTAGCAAGCTCAAAATCCCATGGTTACACAACAGCTTGGGTAGTCTTACAGCTGTTCCGTGTATTCTGCAACCCGATGGGTGGAGGTACGGAGTAGAAAAGCAGCGGTACCTGGCGCGTCTAAGGTGAGGGTCACGTCAAGCCCGGGAAATTTCATGCACTGACATTTCGCTGTTTCGTCATTCTTGTTGTCAACTGCCTCCGTCACACCAGCATGCCAACACACGCCAGCCCCCTCGATCCGTGGAAATCTAACTCATGTACCCTTTTCGTACCTTTGGACCCTTCCGAACATACCTATAGTGTCGGTAGGATAGCGAAAGATCACGCGACAGCAGCAGCAGACGCTGGCTGTAATGGACCAGGAAGGCGATGATCCTCGCCATACGTCTTCTTCCCACAACTCCGTCGTATCGAGCCGACGATCGAGCGCCATACGCGTCAAGCCTCGCAAATACGGCTCGAGTGCTTCGCTCCAGCCGAGCTCAGCAGACGGCGACAAAAGCCTCACGTCTTTCCCCTCACTCTCCCCCTCGCCGGAGGCATCTCCGTCCACGACCCGCAAGAATGGCGCGAACCAGCTTCCCCCACCATCTTCACCCAGATCTCCGATAGTACTGGACCAAAATGGAGGAGTACGGAGTAATAATAAGAGCCAGCAAAGTTTGGTGGGGAGTCTGGTGGCGTCTCCGTCCCGCCAGCCAAGTCGGGCAGCTCTGTTTGACGATACGCCCAAGGATTCGCCAGGAGTGCCTGGGAATCTCCACCTCGCGGAGGATGACCGGCTTCGGAAGCTCATTGCCAAGAGTGGATCAATCAACCTGGTTCGTCAGCTTGCTGGGGATCTCGCTCAAAGGGATGCACAGATGACGGCACTGAGGCGAAGAGCAGAAGAGCGAGAGCGATTGTTGCGGAAAATGCTTAGGGAATGCGAAGTCTCAAATCTGGATATAGAGAAGCGTTTGAGGGAGTTGGAACGCAAGGATACTGGCAAGGGTGCGAGCAGGTCACAGAGTCGAGTGGAGCAATCAAGATCTCGCAGAGGGAGTAATGATGTTGGTCTACAGCCGGATGCGAGTATCAATGATAGATTGGACTTTGCGATGCAAGAAAGCGTGGCTTTGGACGTTGATGGTCAAAATGGGCAGGATACAGAAACACAGCATGCTGAAGACCGTGAAGCTACCATTCGAGCAAAGAAGTTGACAAATCAAGATCTTGAGGGTAATGACTCGCGCAACTCTACGATATCCACAACCAGAGACACTGGTAGAGGATGGAAAGGATACCTTTGGCCTGGGACTTTGGGGACATTGCAGAGCAGCAGACGAAGCAGTATCGAGTCCAATGCTGATCGAGATTCCAAACCATCTACCCGCTCAAGAGCTGCGACTTTGACGCAGCCACGAGCGAGTGTATTGAATGACAGTGTCTTCAAGCCGCCTTCTCCGGCATTACTCCGCACTGCCAGCAGCACAGCTGCGTTTGGTCGCAACCTAACTCAGCCCGAAAACAGTATTAAGAGTCGAAGTTCGTCGAATTCGATGACCAGTTGGGCGACGAGAATATTCGCTGGACCTAGTCATGCCAGGAATGACATGTCAAGTACCGTACGAGGCCGTTCGTCTGGAAACAACGATCAACCAAACCGCTCTTCTTCTCGCGCATCAGTCAACACCTCCAACTCTGTCAACAAGACCATGGGATCGAGAATTATAAGCACGAAGTCGGGTGCAATCAAAGGGTCCTTGGCGCCTAGCAGGACCTTCAGAGTCGGCTCACCTGAAAACAAAAGAATCACAACCGCGGCTTTGGGCCCAGCAAGTCCGTCTAGTCTTGACCATGCTACCAACCTCGGTCCCGTTGAAATGGACACCATATTACCAGAAGATTCGCGGCCACCAACATTAGCGCAGCTACATTACAATATGAGCGACGGGGGTGAGTACTTGACCGATCGTTTCGGATTTATCTATGATCAACGTCGAAAAAAGAGGCAGGCAGAAGCCGCGGCAGCTCTTCAGAAAGATAAGAGAAGCAGCGGTGTCGAAACGCTGGGAAGTGCTCGTGATGCTCTTTCCGTCGAAAGCGAGGACGAGGCCGTCTTTTCTCAAGACGAGACCAGTCCCCGACCCGATACGCCAGCTTCTTATCAAGAAGATTTAGGCACCAAAAAGACTAAACGATGGCAGGATTACCTCAAACTCGCAAGTTTTCCTACCGAACTCCTGGCTCATACTCCGGTCTCCGCTCCTATTACGAGCGTTGACGGTGCTGACCTGGGGGAAGACCAAACTTTTGGTGGAGTAGGGAAGCTGGTCGTCGAGAAGCGAGGTTCTATGCCTGTTTTGAGTCTCAATCCTGAACCGTCAGAGACGCATGTGGTATCGAGCAATGCCGAATTTGCCGCTCCAGCACGAGCATCAGACACTTTCTCCCCAGTCGATGCTCTCAATCACACCAACAAACAATCAGACCCGGTCAAATCACTGTTACAGCAGCTCACGGAAGTTCACGATTCCTTGCAGCGTGATAAGACGGTGCGATGGAACGACTTTCTACGCAAGGTACGAGCCGAGCGCCGGATAGAAAACGAAGCTGCTTCCAACGACGGACGACCGATGAACATGGCTATGCCCGAGGTCTCTCTAACCGATGGTGAAGTCATTGGGGTTGCAGGTCTCGGTAATAAAGGCAAAGTCGGGCGGGCCAAATGGAAAGAATTCAAATCGCTCGTCCTCGGAGGCATTCCCGTTGCTTATCGTGCCAAGATCTGGGCCGAGTGCTCTGGGGCATCAGCAGCACGCATACCAGGGTATTATGACGACCTTGTCACCAGCGGTGCCGACGATCCAAGCATCGTCACGCAGATACAAATGGACATTACCCGGACGTTGACAGATAACATTTACTTCCGGCGCGGACCGGGCGTGCACAAACTGAACGAAGTCCTCGTCGCCTATTCCCGTCGCAACCCTGAAGTGGGCTACTGCCAAGGCATGAACCTCATCACCGCATGCCTCCTCCTCATCATGCCCACGGCCGAAGATGCGTTCTGGCTGCTCGCCTCTATGATCGAAACGATCCTGCCCCAAGGCTACTACGATCACTCCCTCCTCACCTCCCGCGCCGATCAACACGTGCTCCGGCAGTACGTCGCAGAGCTCCTGCCCAAGCTGTCGGGCCATCTCGATGATCTGGGCATCGAGCTCGAGGCACTCTCGTTTCAATGGTTTCTCAGTGTTTTCACGGACTGCCTCAGCGCCGAGGCACTCTTCCGCGTCTGGGACGTGGTGCTGTGCATCAACGACGGCTCCACGTTCCTCTTCCAGGTCGCGCTTGCGCTGCTGAAGCTTAACGAGGGCGCGTTGCTGGAGTGCGAGAGTCCCGCTGGGGTATACCACTACATTAATCATCAGATGACGAACCATGCCATCAGTATTGACGGCTTGATTCATGCCTCGGAGGCGCTGAAGAAGGATGTGCGTCGAGAGGAGGTGCAGGAGCGGCGGCAGCGGGCGGTGGAGCAGGAGTTAGAGTTCATGCGGCAGAGGGAGGAGGCCGTGAGCGAGGCGATGCGGGAGCGGAAGAAGGGGAAGAGGCGGGTGAGCGAGAGGGAAGCGGACATGGATGGGACTGGGGCTGCAGATAGTGGTGCAAGCGAAGACCTGGAGGTTCCGATCCGGAGCAGTCGCAGCTCGAGCGTGGCACCCGAGGAGGCAGAGGAGGGAGTGGGGATGACTTGGAGACAGCCAATGCCGATTGACGAGGAGGCAGAGTGGAGGGCATGAGGTCTGCGTCTCATTTTCTTATGATGCAATATACCCTGAGACTGGCTGTGCAGCGTTCTGTTTGGGTGGAGTCAGGCTTGGTTTCGTGATACACAACCCCAGATTGCGAAGCCTCGGCGCAATCACGCTATACCCATAGATTGTACGCATACGAATTGGACCTCGCTTGCCCGCACAGCCATGAATTTGATGCAATTACCAGACCGGCATGATCCTCGCAGGCAGCAAATGTTTCGTACATAGTCGCAACAGCCTGTTACCTGACCGGGACAAGCGGAGCAGGTCGCGTATCTCGAACTCAAATCATTGACAAGGGCGTCAAATCTGGCTGTCATCTGGGAGAGGAATAGGAAGCCAAGCCTGCTACCCGAGCCCACTCCTTCCGATAGACGCCTGTCCAGTAATCTAATCCTTTTCCGAGGGTCAGTGGAGATGGGGGCATTGCCGAGACTACTCGGCCTCCGGCAACGGCCCTTCTTTCTCGACGCCTAATGCGCGTCTGGGTTGGGATGCGCGTGTGGATGGCCTCTCCGACGCAGCAGCAGCTTACAACAAGCTGCCTTATCGTTTAGAGTTCGGACCCTGGCCCAGAGCGGCATGACGGGAATCAATGAAATTGGGTTTTACCTGTGTTCTCTCGCCTCTCACCGACCTGGCTTAATTCTCCGAGACGATCAACCGCTCCAGCGTATACCCAAACCCTACCTACCCTCTTTTCCCTTTCCCCCCCCCCCCATGCCCTCTGCGCTGGCCCATCACAAGCGTCCGGGAGCGCTAATACTACGTGGAGCTGAAACGCTGATCGGGCTCGCGCCGCCGTGAACAGGGTTGGGGAAACTGCCTGTGCGGCCAGATGAGATCTCGCTGACAGCCGGGCGGCGCACATGGACGGACGAGGGCGACGCGACATTGCGCAATGCTCCCTCGCAACTCCAGGGTATTAGCCTTCCAGAAGATCCAGCGGCTCCAGAAGAAGAGGCGCCGTGTGCGGCTCAAGGAAGAAGAAGAAGAAGAAGAAGAAGAAGGGAGAGAGGACTAGCAGCAGTCGCCCACGCAAAGCATCGCCCGTCTCCACCGACTTGCACGCCGCAGCCTGGTAGTAGGTAGCGATGAACCAGCACTTGTTGACGCCTGGCCCGTCACCGTCACACCAGCAGCGCCCGAGCGTGGCCTCGTCGTATGCGCACAATGCTCCGCCGCCAGCAGGAGCGCCGCCGTTGCCGCCGCCGCAGTCCTCACTGGAGGCCAACGGTCACTTCGTGCACACCGGCTACGCATTTGAGCAGCAGCAGCAGTACCAGCAACCGGGTAGCCAGGCGCTGCATGGAGCCTACACTGCAGCCTTTGGCGCGCCCGCTCTGGGATATCCGGGCCAGCACTACGCCACAGCCAACGGTTCCACTGGATTGGAGTGGGACAACGCGACAAATCAGTTCGCTACCAATGGCTACTATTCCCTGGATCCCACGCTGCATTTGAAGCTTCAGAGTCTGCCCATGCTGGATAATCTGGTAGAATCCCACCGTTGACTTGTTTGTGTTTTTCTTGTGCTGACAGGCGGATGACGCGTAGGCAACTCAGATCATCGCGACTTTTACGAGAAGCTCCTTTCCAGACATCGTTAATTTCGTCACTCGTCCAGAAAGCGACAAAGGTCAGGCATATGCTACACTTAAAGCGCTCTTTGAAGACACCAAGCGCATATACAGTCGGGACAATGCTTTTCTCAATCATACCCTGCTCGGTCTGCACGAGTTGCACCAACAAGATACCATACGAAAGGCGAACTTGGCTACCTTCATGTCAAGCATCTTTGGCAACAGTAATGAGGTGAATGTGTACTATTTACACAACAACTTCCTCGATACCTTCGTCCCATATGGGTCGCGCATGCTCAAGTGGCACGCTGCTCTCTTTCTGGAGCTCAAGACGCAAGCCTACATCTCGGCCGTCTTCAATCGAGGGATGCCGAGAGACGACATGATACAAGACTTGTTTCCTCCAGACATGGACGCCCGTCTACTCGCCCGTCGACCAGACGCCAAGCAGCTGCTCCCGGCCGAGCAAGAATTCATTACTCGCATGAGTACTCGCCGCTATTACCTCCTGGCAGAAAACTCCTCCCCCCAGACATTGACATTACTGGCCAGAAAATACGACTGGACCGGGTTTCTCAAGGAATTCAGCACCAACATCAGCAAAAATCTTGAGGGCTCCAGCTCCTTTCCCCCACGTACAAACCATACCACCACATACCCCGACGTCCCCACATACAAAGACACGCAATACCCATCAGCACCCATACGACCACAAATACAAAGCGACATGCCACCACCCATGCACACCCCCTATCGTAATCCCTCCGTGGATACCCAGGACACAATCGGCCAAGCCGCTATCGCAGCCCACGCCGCCCTACTCGGCCCCGCCAATAGCAACTTCGCCACCCTGTCCTCCAACCACCCCACCGTCTCCCCTAGCCCCTCATCCGACTCCCGCCCCCACAACTCTCTCCTCCGCTCCGCCAGCACCCGCTCCGCCTCGACCGAGACCCCATCCCCAATCCTCTCCGACCCCGCACACCCATTGTA
>JAGFVP010000139.1:0-76625 GCA_021031095.1 Bathelium albidoporum
AGGGGAAGGGGCGTGAAGGATGGGGGCAGGACGGGGAGCGGGTTGAAGAGGGCGGTGAGTCGGGCGAGGCTAAGGAGGGGGAAGAAGGAGAGGGAAGGGAAGGTGTAGGTTTTGGTGCAGAGAGAAGGAGCAAAGAGTGGGGGGACAAGTAGGTGAGGTAAGGGGTTTTGATGAACCGTACAAGCATCTCACGGCGTTGGAGGGAGGGCATACACATCTCAAAAGCTTTCATGAGCTTGAGTTTCTTTGCTTACTTTGGTGTTGATTAGCATACAGCTGCTCACGAACTTGCAGCGTTGGCGACGGGAGAAATTTCCTTCATCTCACTGTATCAGATTTACTGCTTTGTATTTCACCGTACATATGACCATTCTGTTTCGAGCTGTGTTCTTAGTCTCTGGAAATTTTTGGGATATGGAAAAGTGAATTAGGTACATAAATGGATGGTCACTACGATAAAGGCCCAGTTGCAAATCAAAGGCGGCCATCAAGTATCACTCTAATGGCCATTAAGCATGTTGGTGGTAGGATTGGAGTGTTCAACGGCCCTTTTTCTACAAATTATCAAGCATTAAAGAAGCACAAGGGGATGTAGTCTATGGAGTCTCTGTCTTAATTCTACCTTATGATGCAACGTTGCGAATATTGGATTGGATGGAGTCTCGAGTAGCATTGCCGGTATAGGCAACGGTATTCTGGTTCACAGGCACCAACACCACATATGTGAAAGGAATGTGCTAAAGAGATATCAAAGTTTCAAACCTGTTCCATCACTTGATGAAACTCCAACACTCTACACTAAGTGAGCCAGCACATACACACGATAAAAAAAGAAAAGGCAAAAAGAAAAAAACAAGGTGCCAAGTCAGCATGCTTCGAAAGCTTACTACGCCGTGACAAATCCTTGCCAATTCTGCAACGCCGTCCGACACTCCTTCTCATACAACGGAATGCCACCCGCAAAGTTTAACTGCTCCCGGGGCTTCCCTGGCACATTCGCGCCCATATACCAACTGCTCGTGCCAGGGAACAGCGTCTTGTCGCTCAGCTCCGTCACCTTCCGCCGCCACTCCTCCTCGGCCTCGCGCGTCGCCTCCAGCCGCGTGATGCCCTCGTGCTTGCACTTGGCCAGCGCGTCGACGATCCAGTCGCCCTGGCACTCGACGCAGCTGGGCCCGTTGGAGAAGGCCGTGGGGCCCTGGGCGCCGTACAGGAAGAACATGTTGGGGAAGCCGTGGCAGGTCATGCCCAGGTAGGACCAGGTGCCGGTGGACCAGCGCTCCGCGAGGGACACGCCCTCGGTGTCGCGCAGGCCCATGTTCTTCATCCCGCCCGTGACCGAGTCGAAGCCGGTGGCCAGGGCGATGACGTCGAACTCGCGGTGCCGGCCGTCGGCGGTGGTGATGCCCGTTGCGGTGATCTCGCTGATGGGCGTGGCTTTGACGTCGACCACGTCGTTCTCCGGCCGGTCGAGCTGCTCGTAGAAGTTCTGCTCCAGGCTGGGCCGCTTGGTGCCGAAGGTGTGCGGCTGGTTGAGCGGGGCGAGGATGTCGCGCTTGCGCGGGTCTGAGATGCGTGCGCGCGTCTTCTTGGCCCAGAAGTTGTAGGCTTCGTCGTTGGCGCGCTTGTCGAAGAGCATGTCCTTGTACGTGGCCAGCCAGAACTCGAAACCACCGCGCTCCCACAAGCCCTCGAAGAACTTCTCGCGCTCTTCCGGGCTGTCGTCGAGGGTGTTACGTTGCGCAAAGTCGTACTGGAAGCCGGCGAAGGTGGTCATGCGGTTGCGATAGATGTCGGGGTACTCTTTCTTCCGCTCGTCTTGCTCTTCTTTGGATAGGGTCCTTTGTCGCATGGGCAAGCATAGATTCGGCGTCCGCTGGAAGACCGTCACGCTGTTTGCTTCCTTGGCCGTCTCTTGTGCGATTTGAATTCCCGTGGACCCAGTGCCAATGACCGCCACACGCTTGCCTTTGACGTCGACACCATGTTCGGGCCAAAAGCTACTGTGGTACATTTCTCCCTTGAAGTCGTCGAGACCCTTCCAATCAGGAAAATGACGCTTCGCAGCGAAGCCGATGGCATTAATGAGATATTTTGCATGAGCAGTCCGCCCGTCCTCAGTCTTGATGATCCATTTTGACGAAGAGACATCGAATTGGGCGGAGACGACGCGGGTGTCGAAGGCAACGTCCTTCTTCACATCGAGTTGCTTGTCAACATGGGCAAAGTACCGGCGGAGTTCCGGCCAGGCAGGGTACTTCTCGGACCAGGTCCAGTCCTATGCCGAGTTACCAAGTTAATTCGTCTGTGCGGAGACACATATCAATTGACATTGACTTCACTGACCTTCCAAATTTTCTCGATCGAGTACTCGTAGATTGGCACTTGGGTATCTACACGAGCGCCGGGATAGCAGTTCCAGTGCCAGATACCACCAAGTTCCGTTCCTGCTTCGTAGATCTTGCACTTGAAGCCCAGCTCATCGCGGAGCCGGTGTAAAAGGTAGATGCCGCCGAAGCCGGCGCCCACAATCAGGACATCAGTCTCGAGGTTATCAGCGTATGTGTCCGTCTTTCCTGAGACATGGGGGTTGGTGGCGCCGATATCTGTACGTAGATGTACCATGGCCGGTGGATTAGGAGAAGTCTAGGCTAATGTGGGGTGTATAAGGATGAGATGTTGAGGCTCAAACGCTTATAGATGGAAAAGGAAGATCGCTTATGTCAATGTAATCAGAAAAATAAGATACCCCTACCGGAGATCATGTCTACTTATACATCATTTCTCCGCAGTTGCCCTCTCGTAACACAGCAACTGTAAGGTGCCTGCATGCCTAGAACTTGATAAGACAAGCCGACAGGGCGACCGGAAATCTACGATAGCCCTCCATTGTCCCTCCTTGGCCGCAAACGGGTCTGCAGCGAGAGGGCTCCCATTCGGAACGATGACCGCATCCACGAGCCAGATCACTGGCGCAAAGGCAAATCGGAAGCATTTGTAAGGCAGACAAGTGCAGGGAGATCGGCATGGAGAGAAGGTGTGGTGGGGAGATGGGGTTGGCTCTGCGGGGTGGAGCGCGGGGTAGGAGATGAAGGGAAAGTAAACCGAGGGCACGACAGTCGAAACCATGGGGCCGATAGTCGAGACCGAGGATCATTGCGACGCTGAGAAACGCTCAAGGGTTACCTCGACTCTGGATTTGGAATCTCAGGGCCGACTGGTTTGGGCAGGACGGCTTTCGGCTCTCGTTGGGTGTGTCGCTGTGCGCTTCGGCTTGCCGACTCTGCAGAAGTAGAACGGGGCTGGCCTTGAATAGATAATGCTAGGGGGAAAGCCTAGGCGATTCGGGCGTTGAATGTACGAGAACTGGAATACACGATGACAAAGGAGACCCCCGAATGATGCACAATCGAAGGGGACGAGACTGGGGCACACACCGGCGAGGACTCGTGCAAAGTTGGATTACGGTAGATATAGAGAGGGAAAAGAACATGGAATTCACTGTGGCGACAGCCTGAATGAAAAGCAAGGAAGCAGACCCTCTTGGATAGAGGCCAGACCAGGCCAAAAGTGCCAAGGGGGCCTCCTGAAACTGGGGAGCTTCGGGAATAACAGATGCTAATATTTCTACTCGGCAGCACAATCTTAAAAGAATTCACAACGCCCAAACGCCCGTCAGTGTTAGCCTGCCAGTATTATACATTAAACTCCAAGTCGAGTAAGCCCCGTGATGAATCTGACGGAAAAGAAAAAGAAAAACAGGAAGTATCGTCCGCAAGAGTCATTTGCCAGAGGTTCCCAGTCTTGTGGAAGGATGCCTGTTCGCGCCATACAGTTGCCAAGCCATTCCCTTCCGCTCATGGGCAGCAATCCATTTACTCTCTATTTTCCGCCTTAGACTTGTCGGCAGAATGGCTATCAGACTTAGGTGTCTGAAAGGTTTCATCGTTGTCGATTTCCATAAGGTCACCGGTGGTAGGAGATGCAAGGGCAGCGGGCGTGGCCGGTGCCATCGATATGCCCATTAACTCTTCAAAGTCTTGCGGGTCCATAACCTCATCAAAGTCAGGCTTCTCGCGGCCCTCCTCGTTAGTGGGGCCGACAATATTGCCGGACGTCCGCGGTGTTGGTCCAGCGACTGGCAGCGACGTAGAAGACCCAGCGCGGCTTTCAGAAGCGTTCGTCGAAGCCTCCCCACCAATCGAAAGCACCCTCCCCAGACTAGGCTCAAGCTCTTGGGCGTTCGAAGATCGTGCAGCATCATTTGTGGCCAGGCGATGAATCAAGTCGGCCTTGCTGCCACCTAGCTTCAGTCCACGACTCTTCATCTCCTTCTTGAGGTCGTCCATGTGCATCTTTTTGTCCAGGACAGCAAGCTGAGATAGCATGTTTTTCTTGCCTGTACGGGCATGTACCCTGACTCCACGCTCTCTGAGAAGACCCATAAGCTCTTCGTTGCTCATATGTCTCCGCGGCGAGATTTTGTCAACGCCCGAAGACGCGAAGGATCGCGATGCAGGAATGTTGAGGGGCTTGAAAGGAGTGTTATGCACGGCCGATCCTGTACCTGGCTCACTAGGAGAGGGAACACTGGTAGAAGGTGATTCCGGAACAGCTGCAGCTTTTCCTTTGCCCATCCTTCCGTCGTTATAGTTGATGCTTAAGTCTTCGTCTTCATCTTCCATGTCGTCATCATCATTATCATCATCATCATCAATAAGAACCATCTTGCTCTTGCCATTTCTGGAGCGAATACCCAAGGCCTCGCGAGCCTGCTGTTGGATTTCTTTGATCTCGCGACCCTTCTGGATGGCTTCTAATTTGGCACGTGCGGCAGCTTCCTTTGCCTGGCGAAGTTCGAGATCCTTTTTGGCTCTTGCTTGCGTGAGCGCCTCTCGGTTCTGACGTTGTCTCTCAGCGTCCTGGGCCTTTTTCACGCTAGCGTGTTCTTTTCGCAGCTTTAGCTCCTGCTTCGCGCGCGTTTCGTAGAGCTTGGCGTCAAGTTTGGTCTGTTGAGCCTCTTTTTTCTTGTTCTCGCGCTGTACGTTCGCATCGAAGCTCTTACGCTGCTTTTCTAGCGCTTCTTGTTCCTTCTTAGCTTTGCGACTAGCAGCTTCCTCTTGGCGTTGCTGCTCCTTGCGTTCGGCTTCCAGCTTCGCCTGGCGCACTAATTCCTGCTTTTCACGATCGAGCACTTCCTTCTCACGACGCTTGGCTTCAATCTTGGCTTGGCGTTCTGCAGCGCGGGCTGCTGGATCATCGTCAAGCTCAGGCGGAATGCGAGCAGTGCCGTTAAGAAGAGCTTCGTAGCGCTCTTTGCAAGCGCGTGGTGAGTACCGCGACGTTGGACGGTCACGGCGAAGGAGATCAGATGTGTAGCGCCAGAGCCTGTCACGAGATTTTTCAACCTCATTCTCGACTTGACGTACTGCACGATGGAAGGCTTTGACTAGGATCTCGTCCTGTAAAGAAGTTTAATGTCAGTAATGTAAAGCCAAGGCCTTGATCCAAGAAGCCGGGACTTTTCGTTACATACCTCTCCTTCATGCCAATCGGTGAGATCCTCATCAAGAAGTTGATCTTCACGTTCAGCAAGGGCCTTGCGAATACGGGCCCAGCGAGTAGCAATAGTCTTTCGGTCATAGTTGATACGACCTTCTGAAACGAGCTGGTATGCTACATCACGGTCGGAAAAGTTCTTTTGCTTCATTTGTACGATGATTTCATCCTCAGAGTCGAGATCAGCCGTTACTTTCTTCGCCTGAGCAGCACGTCCCCCTTCAATACGCTTGCGCTTGGGAGCTGATTTGGTATATGGAGATGCAGCACGCTTATGGTTAACACCAAATGCCTGTGCCGACTATTGGCGTATTAGTGTGTGGTCTGGATGAAGAGAAACAATCAAATGAATTTGAAATCGCTGAGAAATAGTCAAAATGCATACCGTTTGGACTGAAGGACCCTCATCAGCTTCGCCAGTTCCAGCGACCGTGCCAGCTTCGCTAGCTTCGTTATCGGACTCGTCACCCATGAAGTCGTCATCTTCCTCATTATAGCTGGTCTGTTGACGAGGACGCAGAGTAAGTTGACGAGCTGGTTGCGCAGCTAGTATTCCATCAGCTCAATTCAAAGCACTTCATTCATATACAGGCAGCAGTATTGTTTATTGACAAGAGAGATAGTACTTACTGCGCTCGGCAATGGGTAGTTTCGGAAGCTCAAGATTGTCGGGGTTGCCGAAGAAAAGATTGCGCATCCCGAAAGATTTGTGTTCGTCGGACCCGTTGTTAGCCATGATCAGGGAATTTATCAAAGTAATGAAGGCCCCAAGATTCTACCGACGATTCCGAGTGCTTGAAAGTTGTCGATGGGCGTTCAGCGTTGCGGAAATCTCACTTCCGGCTTGCTGAAACTATGGCAGACACGTCAGCATTCTCCGAGCAATAGATCTTGACGCGAGATTTTGATTATCGAAGCGGGAAACTTACTAAAGTCAGGCCCCGTAATGAGCCAGAACTACAGCAAGCTTTAGCAAGCGCTTTAGACGCGCGGGAAGGTGTCTGATGCCCAAGGTGAAGGGATCGGATTCACTACAAGATATACCCGCGAAGGAGGCTCGATTTACCAAGTGCCCTTGCGGGGGAAGACCGACACAGACGCGGTGGCAAAGGAGGAGCAGACTCTGATCGAGGTAAAGGTCAAAGCCTGTGTATTGGTGCCAAAATGGGTTAGCTTCACGAGAGAGATTCACGGGAGACATTCACGAGGCAACGATCACAGGCCAGGTCCGCGGCAAATTTTGCTTGCAAGACACACCCAAGTGGGACCTAGAGGCGATACTGAGCGGCCAAATCCGATGGAGGCTGACCGTGCTCAAATCAGGAGTGGCACAGTATCGCAGCAATCAAGCGTGGATGGAGAGACTGCTGTGTTGGCTGAAGAAGCAGGGTATGTGACACTATGTGCTGAAGAAAAGGTAGACGCATGAGGTTGGCCGGGATAGGCAGCTGCTGGGGGGGGGGAAGTAAGTATGACTTATCAGAAACGGCCTAGAAATTACTGTGGCAGCGACCTCACACTGTTGAGGTCGTGCAGGTGAGATGAGCCATTTGAATTCCGTGCCTATTTCGGTTACCTATCCACGGCGTCATGGGAAGACGACAATGACCGGTGAGAAGCAAAATCTATTTCGGTCAAGGCTGCCGCTGCGTGACCTGTGGGGCAAAGCTCAGCAAGCTCGACGAGCGTGCTAATTACGGGCAGATAGTTTCCGACAATGACCTGAAATGTCGGCCTCAACGCCGCCACACGATAAGTGGCTAGAAATCCATGGAGCCGTCGGCACCTTGGGAAAGGAGGGCGACCCACAGCTGTTGCTTACCACGTAATTTCCAACTGGAGAAACAAGATGGATCTGTCAAGACGCGAATACATCAAATACGCCATGATTCATTTGTATTTGCATAACTTAACTGTCTTGAAAAACTTGTTCACTTTGCTGATCAGGAAGCTGATCACTCAACATGAAAGTTGAAATAGTGGAGTTGAGAAACGCTGATGTGTTGTTCCGTCGTGATCGAGACACACAGGTGATTTTACTCCCGAGTGCCATTAAAATGAAGGCATAGGAAATGCCAGTCTGTTTCGTGGCAGAGATGATATTTATTCGCCGTAGACTCCAAAATCAAACGTCCGAAAGGTCTGTACAGTCCATGTAACAAACCCTTGTCTCTTGACGAAGCGATCAGGTGAAGCAAGGTAACAGCTCTGTAGGCGTGCGAGGTGACCGCTATAGTCGTCTTCATTTGCTCGGTATCGGCCTCTCTTCTTCCTTCACGAGTGACTCGCCATCCACTTTCGGTCTCTCTTTCAACGCTGCATCAATCACGCACGATTTGATTTCGCCATTTTCGGTACATTCACAGGGTCGATAGCCACATTTGACGACACTCCGGAAAACTTGTAGTTCGATATTTTGCCTTTCGATGGTTTTCTGGGCTTCTTTGTGAGCTTCTTCGAGCTTCTGGTACGTCAGCTGCAGCTCGCGATAGCTTTCTTCCGTGTCCTGGACGCGACCTTCGAGCGTCTTGAGGTGTTGTTCACGGCGTTCTCGAAAAGCACGCTGGGCCGCGCGGTTCTGATCTCGCCGCCGCTGAGGGAGAAGTTCAGTAAACGGACATCGATGCTTGCTGGCAGGTCAATCTCACCGCAGTCGATCGTGAATTGCTGCTCTGGGCCTGTATCTTGACGTCGTCAAAATGGCTTTGAGCCGGGCTCGACGTGTAGGAAGCAGGATAGCCGGGGATAGTATCAGGAGACAAGTCTGGTGTGGGACCCAAGCTGGGTGACTCTGACACTGATGGAATGGGGATCTGACTGAGGCGAGGACGATGGGGTGATTGGCATGGCTCAAACATTTCACTGCCCTGGTCGGTGGACAAAAAGTCAAACCCCTGCTGAGCAGTTGCAGTGGGACATGTGTGGAATTCCGGTTCGGACAGGACAATGACCTAGCAATGGACGCTGCACTCAGCTGTTTGTTATGATGCAATTGGCAGGGGTTAGCATACATCAGGGAACTCAGACCAGGATTGTTCGGGGTACACATCAGATCTATCCTGCCACATGAGCTCTGTTTCGAGGTTGGCCATGTCACCGAGAACGAGTTTGTCCGTTGAGGTTGCGCTGCAATTGGGAAGGAAGCAGCTCCAATGTCGGTTCAGCATATGCGGAGCTCACCTTCCTGCTGCTCACCCGTGTTTATATAAAAAGACGCTACAGGCTAGCTGGTTTGCTGCGGAAGCGGTGCGCATAAATTAGGACATGCTTATCTGGTACTGCGATAGCGGCTCGGTGACGATCCAATCTGTACCCTCTCGCTGCATGAGCCATAGCCAGCAATCCTGTCATAGACAGATGAGGAGGCCAACCTCATGTAGGTCAGACGGCCCTCCGCCACGAGGGGGCCAGGATCATGGTTTATAGGGGGCGGTATGCACCAATGGGGACTTTCTTGCCAGCTGGAAAATCGGCGTGGGATTTCTTTGTTGGGTAATTCGATGGCCGAGCAGCTGCACGTCGAGCGCTGGTTGGTTGCGTGCCAAATGTTTGGTTCTTGAGCTGGGATGGCCTAAAGAGCGGTATGCACGCTCGCAGTTCTGCCTGAGAGCCGATACCCAATACGGTCATTGATAATTTGACGTGAACCTTTTGGTCCCTCAGCCGCGGTTCAGTCCAACTCCTGAACGACGAGCTTAACGTTGCTGCACGATCTAAAGTCCGTCTAAGCGCACTAGATAGTTGAGAACGTGAAGGGCCCGTTGGGGAGAATTTCTCAAATTCACCACTGCAGCCAATCACCCAGGCTCAGCCGTGGGCGCAGTCGGTGAATTCTAACACGCGACCTAAACATTGCAGATATTGCGCCATTGGCTGAGATGGCAAGGTTGGACCATCCTGTTCGCGTGCTGTTGCTTCTCCCACACACCGTGCTTGGACGAATGGGAAAATCAGCACACGCTGGCTGGACTACGCCGCACAGCACTCTCCGCGCTCTCCGCGGAATTTAGCCATGGCTGATCAAGGTGCTGTTTTCGTTCTGCGTCAGACTGCATCCATACCTCCTACACATGCAATTAGAACCCCTTCTACGGCAACCTCCGATTTGTGTTTCGCCCTACTGTTCAGCGAGAAAAGATGAACGGCCGTTACTTTGATGCCCCTGTAGTCGAACCGTGGTTATATCGATGTTGGTCCGTCGGCCGGTGCGATTCAAGCCAAAGCCATAGCCAAGCCAAAGCCACTTGAACGAGCTCTTATACCGACCGTGCGAATCACAGCAGCCGCTCAACAAGGGGGATGGGAGGCCCCAGACGGAGCGCAGAAGGAAAAGAGGAGAAGGAGGATCGCTCCAGCGGCTCTCCAAAGTCTAATTCTTCCAGAGCTACCAACCCACCGGGGCCTTCGGCCAGCTATCTACCCGCAATCCGGCCGTGCCAGCTCATACCACAAGATGGGTGCGCCCCAGAGTGTGATTGAAGTAGCATCATCTGTACCAAATCACAGATGGGACGGCAGCGAATCAGGTATTCTAAAGCGACGGGGGCCCAGATGCCCCGCCATTGCGCGGCAGCGTGGGCCAGAAGGAAGTGCGTCATCGCCATCTCACAAAAGGTTCACGATTACCTGCATGCAACCAGGACCTGGTAGCAATTGCACTGGTGTGCGCCTTTGATACTACCAAACATCCTGATCCTTATCACCAGAGCTTCAGTGGTGTCAGCAATATGCTCAAGTACCTTACCCCTAATCGCGCCAAGAAAAACGCCCAGGACCAAGCGAGCAAAGACGCTGGGAATACCGAGGAAACGGATCAAGAAGCCGGCAGATCTCAGCGCCCAGAGAATACGAAGCGAGATGATCTGGGCGACCAGGACATCCAGAAGCAGACGTCCATCACTGCTGAAAACCTAGGAGCCGAAAATCCAGGGGATGAAGGGACGGTAAGGCCAAGAGTCAACACATTGGAACAGGATGAACCTTCCAAACCCGTTTTGAAAGATGAGGACGAGGCATTTCTGGAACAAATTACATCGGAAGACCAAGCAGCACCACCGACGGCCCAGCCAACAATCATTCTCGATAATGGGCGGAAGCTTGAAGGCGCAGAAGCGCTTGATGCCTTGAGAGACCGAGCAGCAGCCCAAGAGATAAACAATGGTGCTGCGACTGCAAGTCCCATCAACAAACCAAAATCTCCAAATCGTTCCAAAGATTCTACCTTCCCATCTCAAGCAGAAGCAGAAGCTGCTACGTCGACAGGGACGCAGCCCAACCCCAACCCAGCAACAGATGGACAAGACCAAACAGCAGATGAGAAGAAGAAGGCATCCAACTACTGGGCCTATATCCCAAGCATGCCAAACGTGCAACTTCCCAGCGTGTCCACCAGCGCCATGTTTCCCGACCGCAGCCGTGAGCGTATGGCGAACACGCTGCAGTCCGCCGCTGAAGCCTTTAAAGCCGGCGAAGGCGTGCCGCTCAACCCGGACGGCAGCATCAACCAAGAAGAAGCGACCAAGCAGCAGGCGCACGACCTATCCAACATGCTTGCCAAGCTCAACCTCTCCGCCATCAACAACCGCGTCTTCAGCCTCTCCGCCGAGTCGCAGGACCTGCTCGAGCGCTTCAACCTCGTCCTCCGCGACCTCGTCACCGGCGGGCCGACCGCCTACCACGACCTCGAGACCCTCCTCGACGAGCGCGGCAAGCAGCTCGGCAACATGTGGAGCCAGCTCCCGCCCTTCGTCCAGACACTCGTCAAGAGCCTGCCCGCCAAGATCGGTGGGAGCTTTGGACCCGAGTTGTTCGCTGCAGCGGCGGAGTCGCCCGACGCGAAGATGAGCACCAGTTCGAGCTCAGCAGCGGGAAGAACGACAACGTCGGAGGCGACGGTGCCGGGAAACGAGAAGAAGAAGAGGACGGCGAAGAGCAGCAAGATGCCGAGCGTCAAGAACCTGGTCACGGAAAAGGGCGCGGTGGCGCAGATGCTGCGGAGCATTCTCAATTTCTTGCGTGCCCGATTTCCGGCGTTTATGAGTGGGACGAATGTTTTGATGAGTTTAGCAGTATTCAGTACGCCTAAATTTCCCCTCTTCTCGCTGCTACTAAACAGTCTCCCGCGAAAGAAGTAATACACTAATCATCTATCCAGTCCTCCTCTTCGTCTTCTGGTACTGCCACAAGCGCGGCCGCGAAACTCGCCTTGCTTCCTCATCGCTCGAGAACAGCGTCGCGAGCCTGGATGGCGAAAAGGGCTCTCCTTCCACGCTCTCCTCCCCTGAGCTCTCCGTGCCAGGAGAAGCAGATGAGGCAGCGACGTCAACGCCACCCGATGACGGGATCGATCCAGCAGCAGAAGCACAGATCGATGCGGCGGTGGCGGAGGCGAAGCAGGAGAAGCCACTAGACGCAGAGAAGGAGCTGCAAGCAGTGCTGGAGCAGCCGGACCCAAGGGAGGTGGATTTACCAGAGAGCCCAGGGGAGACGAGGACGGGCCTGGGAGATGAGAGCGCTGCTGCAGATGACAAATAAGTTGATTGGGATGCGTTGAGTTTGCAGCCGATCGGGTTTCTGCGTAGGTCAATGGTGCCAGTTACTATGCGAATTCATCGTTCAACGTTGTGCTGGCTTTCGCTTCTGTGGCTTTGTTTTGGGAATTGCCTGTCTGCGATTGGTTCACCGTTTTTCAGCTGCTCCTTGAGTGACTTCTTGGTGAGGCAGGTATATATAGAGTGCCGGTTGGTTGGAAAGTGGCGTCAGTGGAAGAGGCGGTCATGACGACATGAGGTTCTAGATTTGAGATACCAACTTTCCTAACATGGCCAGAGATTCGATTATCGATTAGTTTTGATACGGTTGATAGGATATTTTACATCAGAACATAATGTCTGAATTATTTTCACAGAAGGTAGTCAGACAACACCTGTCTTTACGCAAATCTCACCTGTGCGCGATAAGTCGAGGCGACTTTGCACTGCGGAACGGATGGATGTACGCCGTCTCCAAGATGCACCATGCAAGACCAAACGAACCCGAAACGCCCAGACCGGTGAAAATAGCACGGTCGATCATAGCCACGTCCGCCACATGTATAATATCATGACACATCTCGTTAGATCTCGCTTCTCCAATTCCACGCTCCAGCCGCACCGAGCCTACTCTTGGTCTCGTCTCTCTGAGACGTACTAGTTGTCTCCTTCGATGTTGTGGTAGTTGAAGTGGGATCTGAGCAACCCCAGAACCTGCCAGGAGTCTGGCAGCTCGTCGTCGAACTCATTGCAGATTTTGAAGTCGCAGGAGCTGTTGTGCTTGTCGCTGTGGTACGTGGCGGCACCGGTGGGGACGTGATTGTAGTCGTCAGCGTCTCAGTCGTGAGACCGTCTTTGCAGCCAAACCAACCAGGAGTCGCGCATTCTGTCGTCGTCGTTGTCGAGGTTATGGTTGTTCTTGATGTTGTGCTTTCATCCAGACAACCCCACCAACCAGGTGTCTTGCACGTCTGAGTTCTGGTTCTCGAGCTCGATGTCGAGGTGGATATTGATGTTGCAGATGATGTCGTGCTCGTTTCCGTCCCGTTACTCTCAAAAAACTTCCAGTTAAAGCAGTCGCCACACCCCCTATCCTGAGTGCAATTTGCAGGCTGATCGTACTTGCTGACGACGTCTGTAATGACACTCATAATTCGGTGATAGCCCACTCCAGCACGCCAGCCAAAATCGCCAACGGTATCGTAGATGCAAGAGTGTCCAGTATGGCAGACGCTTTGCATGGCATATCCTCCAAGCGTACATACAGAAGTGGCGGTGTTACATGTGCCCATGAAAATGGGATCAGCAGTGTGTCCAAAGTGATAGCCACCGGTGAAATCACGCTGTTGATGCGCGCCAATGTGGTAATCTGGCGGCGTCGGCAGACCAAGACGCGCAGCAGGAAGAGCCTCACCTGGAGCTTCAAAGGTGACCACTGGAAGACCCATGGTTAGAGCGAGTAAGCTGCCTGTAGAACCGCCAAGAGAATGACCCGCAATCCAAACGTCTGAGTCGGGATACATCTCGGTGACATTGCGATAGAGATCCTGGGCAGCGTAATAGTAGTGATTCTTCTCTTTGAGCGCTTGCACTAGACAGGTTGAATTGCAGGTGTACGTCGACGTTTGGCAGTCGCAGACCTGTTTCCACAGGTATTGACCACCTTGACCACAGCAGCAGCCAAAGAAGAGATTGTCATTTATCTTGTCATTGGTCGTCGTCTCTGCGCCGTCAAAGACGGCAGGCGACGTGCCCTTTAACGAGATGACTATGGTTGCATTTTCAGTATCGGCGAAAATGTGCCCTCTCAAGCCGTCAGTCTCCCATCCAAAATGCTCGGTATAGTTGAAGCCATGGCCAACATCCAACCACTCTGGATCTTCTGGATGCTCGACATAGGCATCTTGGGCCATTTTGGCAAAGCTCAGAACCGTCTCTTTGTCTGTTATGTTGGGCCCCAAAATCCCGTCCACAGTCCAGGCGGAAGAGTCAAGAGGCATAGGTGTGCCATGCTCCCTTCCATAATCTAGAAGCGCGTCTATAGTATCATGACTTCGGTCGGCCAGTCGCTGAATCTGCATCGACCGCGCTCGTACCCGGAGACTTGGAACTGGTTGTCGCCGAGATATTGAGTCATCTTCAGACACCCATACTGAAGCGTCTGGCTTTACGTCCAGCCGCCTGTGTAGTTCGGGATATTGGGAGGTGCCATGGTGGAAAATGTGTCTGAGCCGCTGGTGGGCATTAGGCCAAGTTCATATCTATGTAAATTACGGCGAAACTCACAAAGTCCAGCTCAGAGCTCCTGTGTTGCACCTCGGACTCCTTAGGGTGGGCTGGGGAGGGTAGTACGGGGAGGAGGGGTGATTGGAGTTGCTGTCCATCGGTGGTGGCGACAGCCCCTCCAGAGAATGCAAGGAATGAGAGAACGAAAGCGATGGAGAGTCTTCCTGCTGAGTCGCAATGTCGAGTAATCATGGTCGAAGAGTGTAGGAAGGCAAGAGCAAAGTGATGAGAAGGAAGAGAATATTAGGCGGCCAGCATCTAGGTTGATAAGGTGACGAAACAACGGGATGGGGCTCATGCGTCAACAGACCCATCAACAGACCCGTCAACATCACGCTCCAACTCCCCGTGACGTGGTCTCAGCTTGTCCTCCCAGTCTCCCTCCCCGTCCCGTCCCCTCCCTCATGGTTGACGAGTACTTGACCGGTTCCCAAGTCCGTGGTTCGCTTCCGTCCCTCCCATCAGCGTTCTCGAGCTGAAGCCTGGTTGCTTTGGTACTCCTCCACCCACCTTCGCTCCCCTCGAAAGGCGACTTGTCTGGACTGCTGCAACTTGGCAATGCAGGTAGCTGCTTCTCCAGCCGCAGAGGAGTCCAACCAGTCCCGCCCGAGTATTTCTAAATCCTTCAGTCGCTACGAGCCGGATCATCCGGACCCTCTTCCTAAAGCCAAGACATTTCATGCGGGCACGAATACAAACTTGAACGAGGGACAGGCTCGATCGCTACTTTCAGAAGCGCTCTCAAAGAATCATAATGGCGATATATTTGAGAGCAGAGATGCTGACGACGAGGAGAGTCCCCTGGAACATGTCGATGGAACCGTAGTCAAGCTTCCAGAGACGCTCGAAGAGCTTCCCATTGAGATTAGAAGTCTCACCGAAAGGTACTGATACTTGAAGCTCCTAAAGTCCAGCTCAAGACTCATACTTACAGGTTTCTCGACTCTCTGAGCGCCAAAGTCCACCCAACGCCATTATCCGTCGATGCCCTATCGGAGCTATTCCAGGCTTTTTACACTCGAGCAGATGCAGCCATCTCAACTCATATTGCAGCTCTGTCATCGCGAATATCTAGAGAAGCATCTCCTGCGAGAAAAGATGTCACCACATCACAAGACACGTCCAAAGGCAGAAGCAGATCCAATTCTGGAGCCAAACAAAATACTGCCGAGTTTGGCGAACAACAAATGCTAACGCCTACGGAGATCAACAACAGGAGGAAGGCAAGGCGTGTGTTGGAGCTCAAACGGACAGCCCTGGAGGAAGCAGTGGAAAGATGGGTCTGTCAACAACTATACGATCGTCTATGGAGGCATCGGAGCACGGATGATGAAGAGAGAGACTCAAAGTTGAGGTCGAAGGCAGCAGCACTAGCAGTTGTCGGAATCGGTCTCAGAGAGCTTCATGTTGATACGGATGAGAACAAAGACAAAGCCCGCCAGGTTGCGAGTGACAAAAAGGAAGAAATTGATGAGTTCCTTGCCACTGCGAGAGAACATATTCTCAAGATGAATGAAGAACGCTATCCCCTGGGCAAGCTCAAGCATCTTACAGCTGCTCACAAAAGCATTGTCGAAACGTTATCTCAGCTTTTCCCGTCCTCGTCGTCTGCTGACGAAGTTCTCCCGACCCTCATCTACACCCTCATCACCACACCTGCGGAAAGCATCAATGCTGTGAGCAATGTCCACTTTATCCAGCGCTTTCGTGCAGTCAATAAAATGGATGGCGAAGCATCGTACTGCCTCGTCAATCTAGAGGCCGCCATTTCTTTCCTTGAAACCGTCGATCTTTCCTCTCTCCGCGCAGATGAAGTACCTGAGGGGCCACCAAAATCGAGTCGCTCGCAGTCGTTTACATCCCCCCTTGACAAGTCTCTTCCAAATCCATCCATCTCAACCACTGGCAATGCCACCAAACTTGACGCTTCACCTCTCTCGAGTGTCTCTGCCATGGCGCCTGCCCGGCCGGACATATCACCCACTCCCTCCAATTCATCTCGGACTTCTAACCCCCGAGAACGCCTCAACTCACTCATCAAAAAGGCCGACACCAATATTGAGGCGGGTCGAGAATCCTTTCTCAGCAGTGCCGACTCTGCCTTAGATACGATCAATGCCACCCTCAACGACTCTTTCAAATTCTTCTTCGGCCGCCTCAAGGAGCAGCAGCAGCACGAGCGCGACATCCAAAAACAACACGCTACCGTCCGCCACGATCCCGACAATCCATCTCCCGTAACCAATTCACGTTCTCCTACCGTCATTCCGGAAACCCTCGAAGACGCACGCAAAATCGTGAACCCCCCTGCCGAAGACGATACTACCAACGAAATCAACCGAGAAACCCCTAGCTCCACCCCTGATGCTACTCTCGAGCGTGAAAACGCGCTGTTCAACGACCCTCTTAACGCCCACGGCTCCACAGCCCCACCCGCCACCAAATCCGCCGACTCCAAACTCCTCGACCTCCTCGCCGGCCGCTCGCGCGACCGCTCCGCCGACTCGACCCGCAGCACCAGCACCGCCGCCTCCACCGACCCCGCCCGCAAGCGCGTCCTCTTCACTACACCCTCCTCTTCTTCTCCCTCTCCCTCAGCGCCACCTCCCACCGCCACCGCTACGATCGCCGCCGCTCCGGCGCCACCATCAACAGCCGCAGTGGCGGCGCCCGTCAGCGCCTCCCCGCCCACCGCAACAGCCGCCATCGAATCCGTCCGCTCGCTCGGCACCTCGCTCAACCCGCTGAACCGGCTCGGGGGCATCGGCTTCCGCGGCTTCGGGCGGCAGTCGGCCACAACGACGGCGGCGCCGACGTCCTCGCCCGTGGCGCCGCCGAGTCCCAGCGTGGACGGACCTGGGGTGGATGGGCTGGCGCTGGCAGGATCATCAGCGATGGAGACGGGCGCGGGCGGGAATGGGTTGCCGGGTGCGGGTGGGGGAGGCGAGGATAGGGTGGTGGCTGAGCTGAAGCGGCTGCTGCCCGCGCCGCGGCGGCGGTTTGTGGAAATGCGGGATGCGCGCGAGATGAAGTTGGGTGAGGTGGACGAGCTGTTGCGGGAGTATCAGCGGTTGGTTGCGGGCGTGCAGAAGGTGGTTTCGTCGGCGTGAATGGGTGGCGCTGGAAATGGTGTTTTCTGGGTATATGCTGCATTTGGAAAAGCGTTCTGATTTTCGTTTGGTTGCTAAAAGGTGCTCGCGACAAATAGAGGCATTGGATGGTGCTTCTCTCTCGGATCTGGATATAGACGGCTCTGAACGGTTGGATAGGGTGTTTGTACTTGTTTGGACATAGAGCGTTGGAGTCGAGTCTACAGGCAGGTTGCCTGTTTGGATTGGTAGAATGGTTTTGGGTTATCTGACCCTATGTAAAGAACCCTGTTATCCTTCTATTGGATCGAATGATATATGCCGAAATCTTGGGTGCAGGGTAAAGCACTGTCATACACATTCCTGTAATTGGACAGCTTCGGCAAACTCCAAACAGAGCGCTCCACCGGTGTTAGAAATGCAACGACTGTCTATTTAGGACGTACTGTGTTAAGTCAGCCTCAAGTGGCTGACGAGGCTGAGTTATCACCTTATGAACGAACAACATCACGTCAGCATGTTTACGGATCTAATCAGGAATTGGCTGGAGCTTTCAGGCGCGAGAGGCTGTGGAGTGAAGTTGCAGTTTGTGAGTAAGCTGTAAACATACTGGTAAATCAACGGATTGGTAAATGCTCTGATGAAGGACCGCTCATACTGAGAATAGTGTACTTTTCGAGAAAGAACTTGATTGGAGATACGATAAAGTATGGACTGACGAAGCTCGAACCAAGCCAGTGAAAATGCTGAAATCTAGCACCAAAATCATAACATCTTCGTACAGCGTATGCAAATGCAACCCAAAATGCAAATATTGCAACTCCGCAGGCCATACAAATAGTTTACAATTGATATTGTTTCGAAAAAAGGATAAGAAAAGAAAGGAAATGAAAAGAAAAAAAATAAAAGATATGAACACCTCTGAACGCTACTCTATGGCAAACCCATAAAGTATCCCAACATCCTGGGATAGCTTGGAGTACCCAAGCCTGTCACAGGGTCCCATCCCTCAGCTGCTGAGAAGCCTAGTGTGCCGCAGCCAGGGTTCGTACCGTCCGTGATATCATTAAACATGCTCGGATTGGCATAGAGCGAGGGGTTTAGGAAGCCGAGGGGACCCTTGCCAACCTTGATTCGCTCCTCGACAATGCGATTGATGATGGAAGCGAAGATGGGGGAACTGGCCGAAGTGCCACCTTCGGTACCTGCGACACCTCCGATGAAGACAGCGATGTTTTGACCGTTGGCTGATACATCGGGAATACCTCGGCCAGCTCTATTATAGATTCCATTGCCATTAGTGTTGATATCGCTGGTTACGTTAAGACTTTGGCGGGGATCTGTGACGGTACCGGTAGAATTGGCAATGGAGCTGTAATATGGGTAAGAAGGCGGGTGCTCCGAAAAGTAAGTACTGATGGCATCTTGCTGCCAATCGGGGATAGGGAATATATTGCTAAAGCCACCAGCCGAAGAGTAGGGAGAGTTGACATTCCCAGGTGCATCGTTCGCAGCAGATTCGGGATCAAAAACGGAAGCGCCGCTGTTGATTTGGGTGGCACCAACAGCAGTCACATAAGGACAAGTGACCGGCCAGCCAGGACCAAAGATGTTTCCCTCCGATCCAAGACAGCCACCATTTGCAACTCCAGCATCACCGGAGGCGAACATAACCGAAACACCCTGAAGTCCAAGCTTCATGAACTCATTGCATTGACGCTTTTGGTAGGCGATGGACTCGAATGCTTCTGATCCGCCATACGATACCGAGACGACATTCGTTGGTGCGTAGGTACCACACTGGAGAGGGTTTGGATACCCAGGACCAGGAATGACAGGATCATCAATACCATCGCCAGTAATGCCATATGCCGAATAGGTACAGTATGAGCCATCAATGGCGTCCAAGAAAGTATTGTAGCTGAAATTGTCATTCGCCGCGTAGACCGTGACTGTCTGTGGGTAGACGATTGGCAAGGCCAGTTCAAAGTCCAGTTCGGCTTCACCGCCAGCCTGACTCACGGTCGTGCTGGACGCGTTGCCACCATCGACACTGATTATTATTGGATGAGTGCCGGCTGGGATCGTGTTCGTGACATTTGTGGCAGTCAAATTTCCATAGAATGCATCAAGATCGGACTGGACGTAATACTGATTCAGCGACTCGTAAATACCGAGAGAATTGTTTGGACTAGGATCGTTACCAGCCTTCGGAATGTCATACAGAGCGGCCACACAGGCTGGTGTAACGCCGGAATCGCAGGTGGCCAAATGGCTAGCATTGTTCACTAATGGCATACCAGGAGTGAAAGGTCGTGGTCCATCGCCTTGGTAAATGCCTCTAGACCCGAGCCTGGAGGCCTTCTTGGCCCATCTCGAAACGACGGAGCTTCGCTGCATGGTGGAACGCTTCTTTTTTATGCCATCACGAAGACTTTCTGGAGCTGACAGCTTGACGCCAGGCGTGATGTAGTCGACGTGCTTCTGGAGTTTTGCAGGTATGTGATAACGATCACAAGCTGGTTGGATATTTCCAGTATTGCCATGCTCAAATTCGTAAAACTGCGTATACAATAGGCGTTCAGCTTCTTCGTTGGTGGCATCAAATGCAAACCACCCTCTATTGTCCGAGTGTGTGATTCTTGAGTCGGAGATCCCATTGCTAGTGAGCCACTCCCAAACTGCTTGAGTGGTTTCTTTCGAGGGTTGAAGGACTTCGACAATTTCTTTAGAGGTCCAATGCTTGCCAAAATTTTTGGACCGTGGGTTGGAGATATCCATGAGGGCATCGTGAGCTTTGTCAAGATTCGAAAACTTTAGGCCAATGCGCATGGGTAACATCGAATCGGGATGCACTCGATCCCGCTTTGTCCATTTTCCGCTGAAATCGGCCCTCTTCTCGTGAACAGTATGAGATGTTGGAACATGGGAAGAGTAGACACTGAGAGGAGTAGCAATAACAGATGGTGAAAGTAAGAGAGATAGAAACGATAGGCTAATGACCTTGCCAACCATTTTGAACGAAGGAAACAGGTCAAACAACTAGGCAGTGGGAATGCAAAAGACAGGACAAGGAAAAACGATAGGAGATGAGGAAGTTGATCGTTTGATTTGATGCCCGATGGTGAGCATGTATTCGAGATTAGCGAACTCTTCTTATATCTATCTTCCTTTGAAAAAGATCGAGAAGACCAAACCCAAGCTAGAATGAGCGTCTTTGCGAGCTGGTGAAGGAAGCATTGCCTCCTCTGCACAGATGCTCTGAAGGCATTGGATCCTGAGAATGAAAAATAGGGCTGCAATCCGTACTGCTCGACTAGCTTACCAGAGAGTGCCTGGCAAAGGAGAGATATGGGATCTGCGCAGACTTTGGCGGAGTAGTTGGCCTGATCAGCGGCCTATTCTACGACCGTGGCCTTGCGACGCTGGTGGTAGTGTATGTTAATGCACAGATCAGCAAATCTGTCCGATCTTACCCTTTGCCCGGCTGTCACCCCGGGCATTAAACGGAGACCGGCATTCTTCGCGATGCCGTCTGATATAACATCCACTGAGCATGTATATTACATGCTGTTCTTGAAGTAAAAGCGATCATGGCGCGAGCACACTCATTAGCTGGATTTGTTAAGCCGCGTATCGCTTCTGGGATTTCAATTTCAACATATTGAGAAGACTTGTGAAAATTTTACTTACACGTATAGACCATGCGGCTGAACGGAAGCGTCCAGCGTCGGAGCCTCGCCTGGGTTGGCTTTACAAGGTTGGCCACCTCTGAGGTAGACTCAATCGCAGAACAACGAACTCGATGATGATCCATGGTATTGGAAGATTCCATCTTACTCACAGGCCATATGGTCGACCGCCCAATGGTGGCGGGACGATCAGGCGTCACTGAAGCCGCCCAGATTTGGCTTCGTATTCGAGCACTGCGAGCCAGCATTTAGGCAGGAGTGCAAGCGGTGCTTCAGGTAATCCTATGTACAATGGCACAGGTACGAGGATATATTCAGAGCAGAGTAAGCCAGCAAAGTGTCCGGCCGCCAAGCCACCTTAGATGATAGAGAGAGCAAGAGGATACCTGGTGGAGCTGCGGTTTCGGGCAATCATTTCCCCGACATCTTCCAACGCCACAGCCTTAGCCAGCAACACAGCCCTAAGCACGGCCCTTTATCCAACACGCCATGGCAGAACTCAATCTGCAAGAGATCCATGATTGCATGGTCTCCATCGCCGAAAAGGCTGGGGACATGATCACCTCTGCCAAACCATCTGGCAGGAATGTCGACCTCAAAAAAAACTGTAGGGCCGCTCCACGCCACCGCTCGACCCGCTCCTAGTTGAGATGACTGAAACGGGGGAGCCTTACAGCCGTCGATCTCGTCACGGAAACCGACCAAGCGGTTGAGAAAATGGTCTCGACCTCGCTCAGGGAGCGCTATCCGAGCTTCAGCTTTATAGGCGAGGAGACCTACAAGCCCGGGGATACCTTGACAGATGCTCCTACATTCGTTGTTGATCCTATCGATGGAACGACAAATTTCGTGCACGGGCATCCGTTTGTCTGTATCTCTATGGGTCTCGCCGTAAATCGAACGCCTCATGTTGGCGTTGTTTACAATCCCTTTACCAGGGATCTGTACAGCGGAATTCTTGGTCATGGGGCCTTTTATACGTCCAACTACAAGACCGCAGCTCAAGGTGAGAAAGCAAGGCTTCCCCTGCGTGATCCGCCTGAGCCCATTGGCGGGCTGGAGCGGTGCTTGGTGGCCGTAGAATGGGGCAGTGATCGCGGACCTGGAGGTGATTACGAAGTTAAAACGAATACTTTTGCCAGGATTTGCCGGAACAAAGACGAGAATGGAGGAATGGCGCACAGTATAAGGAGTTTAGGCAGCGCTGCACTAAATCTGTGTGGAATTGCTGCGGGTGGGCTGGACGTCTATTGGGAAGCAGGCTGCTGGGCTTGGGATGTCTGCGCCGGATGGTAAAAATGTCTTACCTCTTTTCGATTGCGCAACTGACTAATCTGATATCAGGTGCATTCTCAAGGAAGCCGGCGGCATGATTGTGGACGGCAATCCTGGGAATTGGAATCCAAGGGTAGATGAAAGACGCTATCTGGCTGTAAGAAAAGGAGAAGGCCAAAAAGAGCTCATTGAGCAATTCTGGGGTCTGATCGAAGGACGGTTCGTTGTAGGACCGTGAACGACCTGGGAACTGGATTATGACCTGTCTTGGTTCCTGCTGTCGAATTGAAGCTTGTGTCCTCTTCCAGGATCTAACGACAATTATCGATAGAGTTGCAGGTAGAAGATAGATAGCAAATGTGCCGATGCATAATCTGCTCTGAGCTTGATCAATGACTCGAGTCTAATGCACGTATGAGGTATTCACGGGGAGCGTTAGTATACTCGAGGACTCCTTCCATTTAGTAGTCAAAGAAGAAGAACAATACCTTCACCAATACATCACACCAAATCTTCCGTAAAGTGTGGTGGCCATTGGAAAGAATTTCTGCTACTGTGAACGTGCTCTTGGTTTCGGGTACAAATCCATATTATTTGGCTTGGACAATCCTACCCTGTTGACCTACAACCTAGTCCACGATTAAAATTAGTACCTCGTTCTCTTATTGCCTACGATCGTTAGAGAGCCAGCTCGACGCTCTCCCCAAACTTATTTTGAATTCCTTTTGATACGTCCAACAATCACCACAGGGGACATGTTGACACGAGCAAGGCAGCAAAATTCTGCCGTCTCTGTTTGGAAACATCTCTGCAAAAAATTCAAGTCAGGAACGCCGACCTGAACCATGACCCTTCTTCTAAACTGTCCGGCTTAGACTTTAGAAGATTGAAGATCCTCTGCGCCCTTTAACTCTCAATATGTCCATGGTGCCTGAGAAGCGCATCTGCGCGTTGATAGATTACGAAGATCCTTACGTGCAGCCAATGATTCTCGCCGCTTTAAAATCCCGTATCAATCCAACCTCTTACAAGCTTGTTTCTTTAGCCTCAGAACGACCGGCAGATACTTCATTACTACAATGGCGTGCGTATGAGTCTATTGATTTTGACTCGGCCCTTTCCAACCCGTCCAATTATCTCATCAACTCTTACATCATCCGTAAAGCTCTCATCCGCAAACATTATCTTTCTACCACCATTTCGAATTGGATTGTGAAGCATCCAGATTCTATCCTCAGACATCATTTCAAGCCTGCTGTGGAGTTTGAACTGGACTATGCAGAATTCCTGGATGATGCGCTCACGGAGGCCGATGCCTATGACCTGCGCGCAAGTATGGAAGCAAATTTAGCAAGAGTCGGGGAAGAGAGAGAATGGTGGATATTGAAGCCTGGAATGAGTGACAGAGGCCAAGGCATCAGATTGTTTTCGACCGAGGAACAGCTCGTGTCTATCTTCGAAGAATGGGAGGCCGAACAGCCGGACTCGGATGAAGAGGAAGACCAAGTTGAAGATTGCATAGCTGCAAGAAGCGGCGATTCTAACCATGCAAACGGGATCGGAAAACAAGGCGAAGCTGGAAGTGCAACAAAAGACAACATCATCACTTCCCACCTCCGCCACTTCATCGCTCAACCCTACATCCACCCTCCGCTCCTCTTTTCCGCCTCCGCCTTCCCCCCAGCACCCTCGCGCAAATTCCATCTCCGCACCTACGTACTCGCCGTCGGCGCCCTGCAAGTCTACATCTATCGGCCCATCCTCGCCCTCTTCGCCGCTCAGCCCTACGCCGCGCCCTCCGGCTCTGCGGATCCGAACGCCGTCCTCGATGCCCATCTCACCAACACCTGCCGTCAATCCTCTTCTGACGGTACCGTGGGTGAGGACAGCGTGCACCTTCTCTGGGATCTGCCGGCCTCGCTGCTCCCGGGACAGGGCCGGGCGGGCGCGGACGACTGGCGCGAGAATGTGTTCGCGCAAGTAGGCGCTGTGGTCGGAGAGACGTTCGAGGCGGCAGCGCGGGGGATGGGCGTGCATTTCCAGCCCATCCCCGGCGCGTTCGAGGTTTTCGGAGTGGACTTTGTGGTGGACGAGCGTGGGACGGCGTGGCTGCTGGAGGTGAATGCGTTTCCGGATTTTGGGCAGACTGGAGAGAAGCTGAAAGGGGCAGTGGCGGGGTTGTTTGAAGAGGTAGTGGAGGTGGCAGTGAAGCCTTTCTTTGGATTGAAGTGGTATGGGGAGAGCGAGGAAAGCAGGGATGGGGAGGAGAAGATGAGAAAGGTGCTTGATATTGATCTGGGACGGCGGTGAGAGAGGACGGGATTTCTAGACATAGGTACCGCCACTAGAATGCATCAGAAGACACGTTAATTAGGTATTCAAATAGTTATAATAAGACGAAGGTAGGCGGCGAGGTGGCTTAAGCCTACAGCAAAGTTTTATTTTTTATAACATAAAACTATCCAGATACTGAGTATCAAAGTGGATAAAGCTTATCTGACCGGAACTGTGGCCAAGGACAACGGTCTGTCCTTCTACAGCAAAACAAGTTGCACGATACTCTACAGGTAGCCAAAGTAGCTTTTGCGATTGATACAGGATCCATTGATCAGATACAAACAGGTGCATCTGTTCTTTCGTTCTGTGAAGAGTTATGTCTGAAGGATACAAGTCGAGAGCAAGAGGACCTCTGTCTGTGATTAGGCCTGAGCCATCGTGCGTAAACGCGATTAAGTTGACCCGATCGCTGTGGCTCTCAAGCGTCTGCAGCAGTGCTCCCGACTTAGCATCCCAGAGCCGGATGGTACGGTCATGTGAAGCAGATGCCAGCCGCTTGCCGTCCGGTGTGAATGTGACTGATCTGACCCCATAGCTGTGGCCCTCAAGCGTCTGCAGCAGTGCTCCCGACTCAGCATCCCAGAGCCGGATGGTACGGTCATCTGAAGCAGATGCCAGCCGCTTGCCGTCTGGTGTGAATGTGACTGAGTTGACTGAACTCCTGTGGCCCTCAAGCGTCTGCAGCAGTGCTCCCGACTCAGCATCCCAGAGCCGGATGGTACCGTCACCTGAAGCAGATGCCAGCCGCTTGCCGTCTGGTGTGAATGTGACTGATCTGACCCAATCGCTGTGACCCTCAAGCGTCTGCAGCAGTGCTCCCAACTCAGCATCCCAGAGCCGGATGGTACGGTCATGTGAAGCAGATGCCAGCCGCTTGCCGTCTGGTGTGAATGTGACCGAGTTGACCGTATTGCTGTGGCCCTCAAGCGTCTGCAGCAGTGCTCCCGACTCAGCATCCCAGAGCCGGATGGTACGGTCAACTGAAGCAGATGCCAGCTGCTTGCCGTCCGGTGTGAATGTGACTGATCTGACCCCATCGCTGTGGCCCTCAAGCGTCTGCAGCAGTGCTCCCGACTCAGCATCCCAGAGCCGGATGGTACGGTCATGTGAAGCAGATGCCAGCCGCTTGCCGTCTGGTGTGAATGTGACCGAGTTGACCGTATTGCTGTGGCCCTCAAGCGTCTGCAGCAGTGCTCCCGACTCAGCATCCCAGAGCCGGATGGTACGGTCAACTGAAGCAGATGCCAGCTGCTTGCCGTCCGGTGTGAATGTGACTGATCTGACCCCATCGCTGTGGCCCTCAAGCGTCTGCAGCAGTGCTCCCGACTCAGCATCCCAGAGCCGGATGGTACGGTCATGTGAAGCAGATGCCAGCCGCTTGCCGTCCGGTGTGAATGTGACCGAGTTGACCCAGTCGCTGTGACCCTCAAGCGTCTGCAGCAGTGCTCCCGACTCAGCATCCCAGAGCCGGATGGTACAGTCAACTGAAGCAGATGCCAGCTGCTTGCCGTCCGGTGTGAATGTGACCGAGTTGATCCAATTGCTGTGGCCCTCAAGCGTCTGCAGCAGTGCTCCCGACTCAGCATCCCAGAGCCGGATGGTACGGTCAACTGAAGCAGATGCCAGCTGCTTGCCGTCCGGTGTGAATGTGACTGATCTGACCCCATCGCTGTGGCCCTCAAGCGTCTGCAGCAGTGCTCCCGACTCAGCATCCCAGAGCCGGATGGTACGGTCATGTGAAGCAGATGCCAGCCGCTTGCCGTTCGGTGTGAATGTGACTGAGTTGACTGAACTCCTGTGGCCCTCGAGCGTCATTAGCTCCGCACCCCAGTATGTCCGTACTCTTGGAACTTGAGCTATCCAACGAGGCAACTTATGCTGGTACGTATTTCTTATGATACTCTTTTCTGGTGCGAATATAAGCCCTGAGCAATACGTCTGAAGTGGTGTAGCTTCAAGACCAGATCTGAATGTAAGAATAAAACGCCTTATATCTTCGAGAAGCGTGGAAAATTCGACCATTTGGATAGCCTGTTCAACAGAAAAATTAGGCTATTATAATGGAATTTAGTATTGAAAGTAACTCACAGGTATAGTTTTCTGTAGTAAGCTAATTGCAGCAAGAGCATCTGACAATCTTCCAATAAGGCACATAGCCTCGAGCCAGTACAAGAAGTTGACCTTTAAGAAGGCATATGCTTGGTCCCAAAGATCATTACTCTTGCTTTGTATTAGATGGTTTATCCAATACCGACAAGCATATTGCACTTCTGCGGGTAAGCATTGCTGTAAGTTTAGATTATCAATCTTGCTCTGTGGTGTTCCAGGGAATACCAGACCGCAAATGTCCTGTTTGAGAACACCCTGTCTTTCAAGAAGGTTGAGGCATTGTCTTGTAAGGAAGGCATGAGCTTGACTCTCATCTACCCAAAATTCGAACTTCCCTTGCTTCTCAGGGTCGAGGAGAAAGTCCCGAAAAGACAAATGTAACAGACGTACAGGCTGATTAGCATCAGTTGGGATATTAAGAACTGAGTGTAATTTGCCGAGTCTTCGATCAATCATCCCTCTCTGTATATCCAAAAGCTTAGAAATACTTTCTAACCCAAGTGGCTCTTCAAATATGATGATCGAGCCAACAATCTTCCTAAAATCATTGACTAGGTTGCTAGTTTTTTTAGAATCACAACCGATCAACAAACGATGGAAAACCGGACGGTACGTCTGATCTAGCTTTGATGCTTGGTCCGATGTTGAGTGATTGAGTACGATCTTGAGTTGCTCTTGTGGGTCCTCGTTTAAATCTTCTATGAAACGACATATTGTTGTCGCAAAGATGAATAAAGGTGACGCTAATTGGACTAGTTTCTGACAAATTTTCGCGCCCGGCCAATCCGCATTCAATGACCTAGCTTTTTGGATTCTCTTAAGCTCATCTGTCAAAAATACAAACAGATCGTGGTTGATGATATCTTTTGCGATTTCGTGGAGATGCACATCATGATGCGCGTCCTGCGCCATTTCCTGGAATCCAAGCCGTATCGGCAGTTCAGGTCTGCTTGTCACTAAGATCCGAAACTGGACTCCTTGTATGCTTTGTGCTTGGGAGAAAAGCTTAAGAAGCGCCTTGATGTCGCTGTCATTTTCGCACTCGTCCAAGGCATCAATAACGACAATAAGCGGAGCCATCGAGCCAGTCTTAACCTCAACCTTCATTGTCGTTAAGGGCCGCAGCAAAAGCCCCTCAAATTGGTCTTTCATTTGCTTCTCTGAGATATTAGGGGTCGCTTCAATGGTCGCTCGGATTGCGGGAACCATCTCTGGCATATTATAAGCCATCTGAGAAGTGATAGTGGTAAAGAACCTTTTCGCATTTCCACGGTCAGCCTCGCCTCGCTTGAAGAAGAAACTCGCTCCCAGTTGTCCTTTATCTGCGAGACTCCGGGCAATTGTGCGTGCAATCGTAGACTTTCCAGTACCAGCCATACCACTGAGCCAATATATGCATTTACCCCCCGGATTATTAGCCCACAGTCTTATACCTTCAAGCAGGTCAATTCTGGTATCAGGATGGCATTCTGTATCATGTTGGTTGGAATAGGAATCAAAAGCGGCACCTTCTGCTGAAGGTAACTTGGCAAGGACGAGATCAAGATCGATTTTCTGAACAGTTATTCTGCGAGTATAATTAGCTAAAAGGGAGGGAAAGCCATGATAAGGGACTAATCTGTCTGTACGAACGTACATCGTATCGACTTGAAGCGCCAGCTGAATTACTGCCTGACTTGCTCTAAGCTCTTGGATGATCTTTTCAACTTCCTGATGAGTAAGTGGCCAGATCAAAGCGCGGAAGCCAAAGCGCCTCATAACTCTATGACGTGTTCCGACCTTCAACTTTGTATCTATCGCATTCAGCTGAGAATGGCAGGTAGCAAGACCGCCTCGAAGCTTATACGAAGCTTTGAGTTCTGCTCCATGTTGGCCGTTGAGCAGACGATCAACTTCATCAAAAGTGGACTGTTGTTGACCAAGCTGTTCTTTAAGACGTGTGATATCCGACCTCGCATTGGCAACTTCTCGAGAGTGTTGTGCACATAGCGAAACAACTTTGACTGATAGTTCAGCTACGGCAACGATACTGGCAGCGACATCGAGTCCAGCCATACTTCGAATGGTACTTGTTCAATAGTTGTAGCGTGGTAATAGGAACAACATGAAAGGGTGTCAAAAGAGAGTCAAGCTTTCTTGGAGAGGATATGGGAGACAAGGCTGGAATTAAACGCCTGCTATGGTGGCTGTGTTGTGGGGCTCGTCGATGCAGTGCGCCAAAATTGGCGGTGCATAATGCACTGCCGGTGGCACGGCTCCATCGCCCTATGATAAACGATACAATTAAAGAATTCGCATATCAAAAACTGGCGTGTCGCGTAGTGACAGCTTTGATATTGAAAGGTAGTCGAGATGAAGCTAATGATCGTGAGCTCGAGTTGAAGGTCGTGATAGCGTACAGATCCAAGACGAAATTCGTTTAAAGGCATTTGTGAGCTCTTAATAGATTTTTTGCCAAGGCAAGTTCTTATCAATTTCAAGATGGACTCCGATAAAGCGCGTTTAAGAAGAAGTATTGACTAGTGTGACGCGTGTGAGTAAAATGGACGGTGTTCTGTAATCTTGCGCTGGACGAAATATGGTTCAGGGATCTAGGACATAGTTTCCCGACACCAAGCACCCCACCCCTCACTAAAATTTGGGGAGAACCCAATCACTTAACTTTGAAGCCAACTATTCAGCAGTACAACTTTTCACTTTTTATCTTATCTATAATTACATTCGTTTTAGCCTTAGATTAAAATTTAAATATAATCTAAAGTATACTTGCCTCTTAAATTGACTAAATTTTCCGAGCTGAACTAATCGAGTTTTGATGAGGAATGTGTGAGTGTTGGGATAGATTTTGTATTACGCAGGGGGTGTATTCTAAGAGGAAACGAGAGAACAGCATTTCAGCCACCATTACTGACTTAAGACCACCAGAAGTCACGCTGGAACTGCAGTGACAGTACTTATCAATTGGGCTGGAGAATGACAGGGCTGACGGCAGATTCTACTGGGGCTGTCCTAATAGGCAGACGTCATTCCCAATGCACACTCATCAAACCAAGGCATTTGCTCCTTTCTGCGACTTTGAACTCGACATCTCTTTGTATTTGATATATCCATACTACTCTATGCAAAATGGTTAGCTGCGGTAATGCGGAAGACCTCAAACGAACGCAGAAGGATAGACGACGAAAAGCACCCAAGCCTCTACCGGAAATCCGTCCCAGGCAATTGAGTTTGCCTCTATCCGAGGCTGCATCTAAAGGCAATTCTTGGCATTCGTTCAGGAAGGCGCAGGTGACTCATGACCAGCTTCAGTCGTTGCTCTTCAAACTTTACCGCAAGCTACCCTTTGAGAGAGGCCGGGGAGGCGTCAATACGGTCCTGATGACTATCTTGTGGATTTCCTCCATAAACCTTGGCGAAAGATAACGAAGCAGGTTGAAGCGAAGACTATCGAAAATGTAAGGCGAAATCGATGTGAGGGAGAGAAGACCTCAAAGGTTTTTGGCGCCGAATTGAGGCTATCGAAGGATACCGATTGGAGGACTCTACATCGACTTGGCTACCGAAAGTGTAAGCCGACATGTAAGCATGGTCTATCTGCTGAAGCAAAAGATGCTCACTACTATTTCTGTAAGTGTTTTAAGCGTTGGACATTGGAGGACTAGAAAGCAATTATCTGGAGCGATAAGACAAGCGTCATATTTGGCTGCGCTCTCAAATTGACGTGCTATGTCTGTACCTTGATTGATCATGAATGAATCACCTCAAAAGACATAAGACCTGTCAAAGACAGCTGAAATCACAGTTCTGAAGCACCACGTTGATTTAATCTCTACGGAATCTGAGCTGTTTATATACCCAAATCACAGCTGTTCTTAGCCCTGATCTCATCCTTCTGAATTCGGCTGTGATATCCGCTGAGGGGTAAAAACTATTGATTCGTGTTCGTATGCCTCGTTTTGGTACAGAGCTGCGCAACCTTTATAATCTTTACGTTTCCTGTGATGAACAGCTTGCGTATCCTTGACAAGACCCGTACCTCAACTTTTCGAGGTCTTTCATTTAATAAATCGGATAAACAGTACTATATAGTCTCCGTATTTATACGGATACATTGGCTGCTCAGGTACTATACGTAATACAGAGACCCATTCCAAAAGGTTTGCCCCATGCCAAAATTATGTAAAATTAACCAGCGTCGAGGAGTCACGGATGATTTAGCACAGATATAACAGTTCCATCCCATTCTCTGAGACCTCACAGAAGGTAAGGACTATGCTGTCCGAATTTATTTTCTCGCTACAGTGGTTACATTAACAAGAAGTTTTTAAATGGAATGAAGTGATGTCTGAGTCCAAAATTGTAATAGCCTCGCACATGCAGCTGATACGAATATTTCTGGCAACAAGTCACGTGATATATGCCATATGTTAGTGTACCTTGATCAAGACTAGCGTTGAGCGTCGAAGGAGCAACGCCGTACCACAAGCTACTGTCAATAAACACCGTGAAATTCAGCACATTCGATTCTTGTTCTTTTAGATATTGCTCAAACCAAATGACTTCCTGGTACTTCATCAGTCACCTCTCTTACATGTCGCTGTGTCCTCATGACATATCTTTTGGATCTCAATACTTTATGCCTCCCCAAACCTGAAGGCATAAACGAAATGTCGCTCTCGGATCCTTTGTATAATAATGATCGCCGTGCACGAGTCGTGAATGCTGGATTTCAGTTCTGTCCTCATCGATGCTCTCTGCCACTCAGTGGTGGAACACAGCATCTGCAGAAACCCCGCACAAGATTGTTACACTCACGCGGGTCAAATGTTCAGCCGCGCTACATGGATCCAACGTGCAGCTCTTCCAGAAAACGATCGTCAAACCCAATGATACTTTCATCTCAGTCGTATTCATTGCCTTCACCGTCCGCCCATAATCCCGACGTCATCGCAACCGACTCAAAACATACTGCCTGGTTATGGTCGGAAGTTATGTCATATGCCAGTGACACAAAGAGTTCAAAGGGCAAGAGAAGGATAAAGAAAACCACAACTGAAAGTAGTACAAGGGCGTCATCCTCGACTCTTGCCACTCCTGTATCCACGTCGCAAGCCTCGAGTACAGCCAGTAAGAAGCAGCGTCTTGCCAAAGTCACTGATGCAGACTTCGTGCAAACAGTCCTTGAACCACATGGGATCACAATTGAAATCAATGACGTCAATTTTGATCTGTACAAACACTTTCGTTTGCAGCATCTACCTTCGAACGCGAGAGAGCGCCTTAAAGTCTATCGAGAAAAATATATCCTGGATGTCTGGCTGGAGCCTGATCGAAAAAAGGTTCAGCGCGAATACCAAGCTATGAGAGTATACGAGTCCAACGAAGCTGAATATGCCGCATACGCCCAGCGGGACATTTTTCTCGATGAACCGCGACATCCCTGGCTTCCAGAACAAATGAATGATCAAAGTTGGCTGCCAGTGCGCCTGTTACAATTTGCTCATAAACCGACCGAAGATAAATGGCTCTCTCCTCCATCCTTAGGTGCGCTCAAAAAACAATACCTGTGGGATGTTCGCCCAGATCTGGCGTACTATGTTTCTCTTCAGGCTTTCCAATCCGGTTTCCGTCCCAAGGTTCGAAGCCACGTCGCCATTGTACAAAGGCGAGCCTTTTGTTCGTATCTCACGATTGAGTTCAAGAAGGATGAAGAGAATCTCGCCACCGCCCGTCATCAGATCGCAGTCGCCTCGGCAATGGCTCTTTACAACCGATATCTCCTGAAGGTTAGCGCTCTTAGAGCGAGTGGGCGAGAGTGGTCAGAAAGAGACAGAGAGCAGTTACGTTACTACGGTATTACATTCACTGGATCTAGCTGGGACTTGTGGTGCATGGTTCCGAAAACATATCATTCCTGGACAGGCTGTATTATGTCCACACTCTATTCCAGCGATTGTCATATCCATGCTGGCGTCGAGCAATTGATAGACGCTCTTAACGATATCCATTATTGGGGACTGGAGGTCCACGGTCGCTCGTGTAAGGAGGATATTGCTGTCAAGGTACAGTCTCACCCAGAAGCAGACACAAATGATTTGACGTTGTTAAACATCGAGGAATGAAACACATGGACCAGCAAATAGTGCAAATGCAATTGTACTTGCTTTTACCAACGAAAATCGAGTTAAGCAAGAATCCAAAAGCCACACATTCAACGCTTTCGTCCCTCATCGTTTGCCTCCCGACAGAAAATAATCTGGTGCGCCCTTCGTGTGCCTGTGCGTGCCGTGGTGGAAATGTCTACCCCACATTGCAATGAAACGGACGAGAACCTGCTAGCTTTGGTCGTTAAGGTTGGTTAAGTATGCCACAACCAGGAAGATCACGCGGAGCTAAGCCGACAAGTCAAATTGATGCGCGAAATCTACCAGAGATGTGAAGTCGTCCACAGGGCGTCCACATTCGGCTCGGAAACGAGTCCAAACTGGCGCACCCAACTTCGAGGTCTCCACCTGAAGACAAACCGGATCTTGTTCAATGGAATCTGAGCAATCCAAAGGCCGGTAGGAACGACGACGATTTCGAATATAGTAAAGATTATCATGTTGAAGTCGATGAAGATAAAAAAAAAGGTCAAGAACTATCATCGAGAGTTTCGAAATTTTTACAACCTAACTTTATCACTGCAATAACAATACTTAAGATTTCGCAATGGGTGTGTTCTGTCTGCTTCACTTATTTGCGCAAGATGGCTGCTTGAGTGAACGGGATCTAGAGTTTATGCAAGAGCTCTCGTCCAGGGACGGCGTTTTCGAAGCTCTATCGGATATGATGCAGAGGCTCTGGTGGAGTAGACAATGGGTCATACAAGAGACTATTCTTGCTCCTGTTGCCATCGTGCAATATGGGAGATTTAGGATACCGTGGACTATGCTGAGCTCCGCCTTCAAGACGTACCGAATCCACCGCGCGAAACGTTGGTGCAGCAAGTTATAGAGCATTTCGCTTAGACAGTGCGCAGCATTGATATGTGGCGAACAATCCGGCAACGTCATACCGATGCGCGGGTACGACTGCTTCCCCTTCTTTGGCAATTCCGCGCACAAAAGGTAGGCCGTCCGGTGGATAATTTGTATGCCCTCCTTTCCCTTGTGAAAGAATGGGGCTGGGAGAGGCCGTTAGATGTGCACTGTGATCACCCTCTGCTGCTCTGCTTTCCATTTTCTGCTGTCGTGGAATACCTTGCTTGAGGGCATTGGGAGGTGGCGTACGTCTGTTCAGCTCTAGTGCCCCTGCTCATTAGAGCTGAAGGCTGTCTTTTGCCGCTCATGGGAACGACCAAGAAGTTACCTAGGCTTTATCATCTTCCTTCACGAGTTCCTGATTGGAGGCAAGAAGCTGATTCTTATGAGCTTGCCCGCTTTGAGCGGACTTTGCTCCACGCTGCTTTTGGCCCTGAGTTGGACCAGAACGAAAAATCACCCGAAGCTCATGGAGGCCGAGTCATACACCTGTTCAAACCGATCATGAACATCAACTTCTGTCATCGGCTTGATATGGACCGTCACGAGTTTCTAGAAGTTCGTGGAAAATTGCACGGCACGTTAACCGACCGTATCGGCGAAGAAATGCAACCGATCGATGCCGATTCCACTCGAGCGCAGGAACCGCTCGAAGAGTGCGCGAAATATTCGTCGGGTGGGCAGAGCTTGCTTTTGCTAACGGTAGTCCAAATAAGGCCTACCTCGGGGAGCTGGATACCAAAGCCAACGCATACTCGCGAACCTTATGTATGGACACCAAACATGTCGGGAGAGAAACTGATCACGACAATCTCCCTTTGGACAAGCAAGAATACCAACGTGCCCAAAGGAAATATGCTAGAAACTATGATTTTAGAATTAGACAGGTCACACAGACAGCAAACCGTGCGCCGTTACCCAGCCAAAACGATCTTCAGGATTTATTCAGGAACTCCAAGAACAATACCTGGGGGCATCGGAAAGCTCAGACTCCGAAGCTGATGGGCGCGGGCAGGGCTTGGCATGTCATCAAAAGAGTGCGAGAAGTAAAGACACTATCAATGAAATCACCAAGATCAACGGCGCGACCACGTCTGCAGCCACGCATCGGAGATTCTCCATCACTGCGAAAGGTTATATGGGTCTCGGCCCCCCGGAGATGAAAGAAGGCGACATAGTGGTGGTCCTCGTAGGCAGCCACACACCGTTCATCATCCGGCGTGCTGGTGAGCGGAACATCGTCGCGGATATCGGTAAAAAACAGTGTTACGCTCTTACCGAAAACTGCTACGTACATGGTATAATGGATGGAGAGGCGTTGTTGGATGTTCAACCCTTGGATCAGTTGGATCAACTGTTCTTGGTATGATTTTGCGCAAGCTCAACGATAGTGTCTGAAACGGCTGTTCCTGTCCCAGAAGATTCCAAAGCGTGGCTGCGTGAATGACCTGTGATATTGCGTTGCTCGGCAACATGGCTTGCAAGCAAACAGGAGCAAACAGACAAGCCCTCCTGCCCTGTAAGCCTGCATATTCTCAGGCTGATTGCCACCATTGTTGACTTTCTACTACTCGTTCGCCTTCACAACAAAGTCTCTTCGCCTACTTATTTGCACCGGAACTTCTAGCCTAACTCGTCTTCCTCTCCCTTAGAAAAATCCGCAATCCTAGATGTCTCTCACGAGTCGCAACATGCCAATTCATTTCTGACATTCCCTAACTGTATTACAGTTCCTCCATCGTCGCCGCCGATATTGGACTCTATTTTCTCACTTCTGCACCAGTATGGGACAGTTGTAGCACGTTTGCTTAATCATACTACGATATAAAGGAAGCCTCTAAGAACTTGGCTGGCATTATTGTCCTCTCATCCAATCAAGCATCACTCAAAGGGGTAAGGACGGTAAAGATGTGATCTTCTCCCCATAACGCTCATTCGACTAGGTACAAAAACATGGATACGTCGACTGCTGTGTAGCTTTCCCCGACTGCTCAACTTGGATGACCAAATTTCCACTTCAACCAAAGTCGACGCTTCACCACGCAACACCTCTTACCACTGATCAGGATCAGCGTCCGCAAACGTGGAGCCAGCGGCAACCTCATCGATCCAAACTTGGCGGGTACCCTGTGTGCCCTTCAATGTCTTGTCGTCATGCCACCCATTGGCATAAAGTCCGACGTGGAAATCAAAGGGGCGGTCATCTTCGATAGTGGTATCGATGTTGTACTTCTCAAGCACCTTGGTCCCGTTGAGCCACATCTTGTAATACCCAGTTCCATCCGTTTGCCAGCTCGCCTGGATCTCGACCTTGTACCACACGCCCGGCTTGATGGTAGCAAGATTGCTGTAGGTGGTGATCTGCTGGTCGCATATGGTGCCGTATTTGACGCGTGAGTATAGCTGGTCGCCGAGGACCCAGACCATGCTTGATGGCATCCAGTCATCACAGCCGGTGTCGGTAAAGTCCGCAATGAACTGGCCAATGTTATACGACTGAGCCGGAGAGGTCTGCCAATCCTGCTGCAGGCGGAAAACAAAGCCATAGAAGCCAGTGTCGCCACGCTTATACACGGCTTCCTTGGCTACTTCGGAGTGGTAGCGTCCGGTGTAGCTGCTGTCGTAGACTTGCGTCATTTTGAGCGCGGTCGAAGGCTCGTAGTACACATTGGTCACTTCTTGCAAGCTTCCTTTGTGCTCTACGTTGGTGCTGTCCCATCCGGAAAGCGTACCATGGTTGCTGAAGATCTGTGTGGCCTGGGCGGTAAGACAAATGGCCAGAGGTATTGTGAAAGCGATCACTCGACCAAACATGATAATGACGAAATCTTGACAATGTGCTAGGGTAATGAAGGTAATCGAAAGACGAGACGAATGTTCTGTGAGAAATGGCATCTTGACCCATCCACGTCCTTTTTATAATTCTACGTCACTTTGATACCCCTATCCATTGTCCATGAGCCTCGTATTCCACTCCGTCTTCAGCTCCACAAATCTGCTCTGACTTGCATTACTGCGGAGTACTAAGTCTGAGTTATGGTGTCTTCACTAGGCCAATTGCAACCCTACTCCACGACTCTTAATGCGACTGCTCAGGTTTTATCGAAGGCGATAACAAGCTAGCTGATGTCTTAGAACTCATGTTGAACGTGCTGAAGCAGCAAGAGACAGATGCACCGCGGCTGAGCAGCTTCCCATCTTTACAAACCGCTGACGGACCTTCCCATCTAGATAATCTCGTGTTGATCAATGTTCGAAAATGGCACCAAGACGCAGGCTATTCTTTTCCAACGCATGCCCCGTATCTGACGGATTGACAGCGAGTGGCGAGTTGTTTCCTACTCAATCGATTAATGATCTTTGCTACACCAATTTTTTCAGTGTTTACTGATATTGCACTCTTGCCAGTCGGGTCCTGCAGATTCGTTCGCACGGTCCCTATTGCCAAGACGCGTGTGTGTTTCTGTGCAGCTCTTGGCGCAATCTAGAACCTATGGAGTCAGATCCATTGTGCTACACCAGTTGACCGCTTAGACTCAAGCTCCGTGCTGATCACAAACCTGACAGCCCTAAAAGCTTATATGCCATGGAGACCTTTGTCAAGATTTATTCCATCCAGCGCCCGGTGGCTGGCTGCAGGTGCGTAGCTTCTCGTTGGCTAATAATAAGATCAAGGTGTCTGTAGGCCTTGGCATTTACTTCACTGCCCTGGGTTCCTTTGCCAAACCAAGGGGTCGATCAGACCTTCTTTGCGCAGCTAGTCGTTCCAAAGATTCCGAGAATCTGAGGCTACTCACCGAGTTCTGAGGTGCTCAAGAGCCGCTGCATGGATCCGCATCGGCCGTTTGAGAAAAGACCCAGATATCTTGCAGGCCAGTGGTTGTATCGTTGAATAATCGGAATGTTGATGGTTGCATGTATGCGCCATGCTTTGAGGATCTTGCGACGGATTCCAATGGTGCTGAGGGACACCAGGGGGGCAGCTCTTCTCCATCGAATGCTGATTACTATTCCTCTTACGGTACCAGAAAGACAATGCAAACATGTCGTCCGTGCAATTGCGCGCCTGTTCGTATTGAACTGCAAGGCGCCACTCAGCCGCAGCTCTGTTAGAACATTTCCTTTCCTGTTCCCACCACTTGAGTTTCTAACGGCAAAATGCAGTACAAATGTGAAAAGTTCAAATGATCTCAACATCATGGTTCGTGTATTTGGAGAATGTGGCCACCAATTTTGCTCCACGCACGCTGAAGCAGCCAAGACGCTTGAACTGATCATGATGACCTACAGGTTGCAGGACAAGACCATACAACACGGGATCTGCATTCACGGGGATTTCCGAAGCTATAGGAAAACCGAAAACCTTGTCTGCCGGGGGTTTGCGAAAAAGTTCGCTTTCGTCCCAGATGATCATGCTCCCTATATAAGTATCGTCCATTGACAGAGCACGCCACGTCTCTGTGCCCACGTCTGACACAACTAAAATGTCGAAAAGACTCGCAGGTCCCAGAGCTACATCGACTGGTACCAAGCGACCGTCCAAGCGTATGAAACCGCTGACCACATTTCCTGTAGGGTTCTTGTCGAAGAGGTCAACGTTTCCGTCAATGAAGCTTGCTTCAGGGTCCCCTGAAGCCGACCGGAAATGTACCTCACCCTCGATCGACGCCCATGACCAAGATGGGGCCCGATAGGGATGTGGCCGGTACTGCAGCCCTTTGTGTCCACACTCCCACAGTAAGCAAAGAGGCATGTGTGATCTCCAAAGACCAGCCATATAGGAGTATTTCAGTTCTTGCTGCATGCGAGATGCCAAGCCTGACAGAGCGATCAGCTTGTCGCTGGAGAACGTCAACTGAGCCTGTGTATACGCCTCTACAATGCGTTCCCAGACTAGGTACCAACGAGCGACACCTTGAGCTGTGACTGCTGCCTTTGGGAACCTGGTGAGATCGGTTGCCACAAGAGTCTTGACCTCCGCGCTTTTGGAATGGGTTTCATTTCCGGAAGCATAATCGGGAACGCCCTGTGGGAAAGTTTCGCACGCTTTGAACTCCAAACATTCCCAAGCAATTTGTCTCCTGCCGAAATGTACAACGCGGGGTGCAAGATACCGCTCCTGAAGAACCCATCCCCTTTTGCTTAAAGGAGCATTCTTGATGAGGGACTGCCAAAAGAACCTGTGTATTAGAAAGTATTGACCACGTTCTAATCCTGACCAGGTTGCAGTTACATCACCCGGTCTGATCAGCTCAGGTAGTCGTTCGAACCAAAGACCTTGAGTGCCGTCCTTTGCGCCTGCTGCCGCTAAATTGCAGTAAGAGTTACTGTAGATTTTATCCATTTGGGCTGATTGTGTAGTCCAATCCAGGTCTGAGTCCTGAATTATGCATAACGAATCAATCCACAGATACTTGATCCCTAGTCGTCTCGTGGTAGAGATTGTATTATCAAACGTTTTGGGCAAGTCAGCGATTCTGATACCTTTCGTCATGCCATCCACGCTCTCTTTTGTCAGCTTCAGGATGTTTGCGCCTCCCCAACAATGGCTCAAAGTCAAATATACGCCATCGACCGCCGTCTCTTCAGTTAACACTAAACGAACAAAATCATCATCATATGTGCCGACGTCGATCAAGCGTTTTGGATACCAATCTTGTTCGAAGGAAGCCTTGCATTGCTTGTGGTGCTTGACGCATTGGTTGAGCAATGACTCAATGAATCTCCAGCTTGATGGCGAATTGGTATGATAACCTATATCTGCATAGGAAGATAATGCGCCAATCTCTGGGAACCAATCAACAAAACAGAAAACCAGAATGGTCTTTTGGACTAACATTTGCTCACCTTTGGTCTTGAGCAGGAAGAAAACAAAGGCAGATACTCCCTTTTCAACGAACTTTTGGACGTACAGCGAGACGTCGAGCGTATAAACACCGTCCTTCATAGAACCTAATAGCTCAGTGGGAGCCAACCTAAGGACGAAGACCATCGTTATTGGTTTGCCTTTCTCTTCATTCTCTTTCCTCGAGTGCTTGTTCAGATGATCTCGCAGAACGTCCTCGCTGCCCTGTGCAAGCTCATCCCATAAGGCGCAACAAACTTGACATCCAATCTGTATGGACTCCAGCAAATCGTATAAAGATCGTTGAATTTTATAAAATTCATTGCACGACCGTTTGCCCTCGAAAATGCTGCTACATTGGGGACAGAGCATCCTCGAAAATAAGGTCTTACATGAAAATAAAGTGTAAGTGCTGTCAAGGATTGTGCAGTTCTAAGATCAACCAATGCAGCCAGAACGGAAGACGGAGATGACAGTAGCTCCGAAAGTGCGGCAGCGTATCCATGGACTGCCCGGAGTGCTTGCGAAGTGTGCAATTCTGGTAGGAACTTGAGAAATTCTTGGGTTTCTGAAACCAATGTTCCAGGCCGAGTAAGTTGAACGGTGTTTCGAAAATGTTGATTAAGCTGCAGTATGTATTAATCCGACAGCCTTCCAGTACAAGGAATGTGGCTCACGATCAGGTATCCAGGCCGCATGAATGCGTCCACTCATCTGATGCTACTTACGGCAGATAGAAAGCAGACTAGCGCAGCGGTGTCATCGACCGAAGTATCAAAGCAATGAGGGTTAAAGATTACGTTGTGAAACGGGCGAAGACTTGGGCTGAGGCCGCGGAACCAACACAACATTGGAGTTCAGCTGCCACAAATTAGTGGTAGTTTTTGCCAAAAACAGAGTAGGCTCGCACATGAGCCAGCGACTACCTAAGAACCAAAAAGATGAGTTAGCCTAGCCCATATTTTTGCTGCGGATTTGAATTGTTGAGGCGGAAAAAGCAACTGAATCACCTCGCTTCTCTGTGCGTAGTGTATGTGAGAGAGTTGGGAAAGATTGTCTGGCTCGTTACTAGCACTCTATTAGGTCAGTACGCTGTGGGTCGGGGTTCGGACAGGGGCTTGTGTCCGAAGCTTGCTTCGTCCGCACCAATATCAAACTGCGAACTCCAGCGCCATCTTGCTTCCAAGCTACAGCAGCAGCACTCCTGAGCTTGCATCGTATGCCTACATCTTGATACGCGGTGGCTACTGGGTTGATGAAGCCTCTGTCGGAGCTTCAAACTATCCGATGCAGAACTCGTCCTCAAAGTCGGCTTAACAATACATCCGATAGCTGGACAGTCCTAATGGCGCACGTGAGCGACGAGCCAGCGGGCATGATGGGAGGCATGAAGTCGATTGGTAATCTTCGGTGCTCGTATTTTCAGAATCATATCGCGAGCTTCGGCTCGGATGTCTACACTGGTACGGTAGAGGACTTACAATATAAAAAGTAGAAGCATATTCTTTCCATATCTGGCCAGAAACATCAAGTGTCCAGCAAAAAGTCCAACAACATTACCATGGCTAAGTTGATCGTCGTCGTTCGAGTTACTGGCGTTCAAGTAGGAGATCATGCCCTAATGTACATGACCACTGTGCTGACTACCTAGTGCAGGGATCATCCGTAGCCCACACATTCCTACGCCTACCTGGGTGGCGGGTACGAGGTATTACGCGAAACCCGTCCCGTCCAGTCGCCCAAGCCTTGGCGACCGAAGGCGTTGAACTCATTCAAGCTGACTTGAACGATAAACAATCGCTTTTCCCTGCTTTCGAGGATGCAAACGTGATCTTCTCCAACACCGACTTCTTTCTCCCTCTCCAAAATGCAATGGGATCTAAAGAGATCACAGGAGGCCGCACCGTTTACGAATATGCGTATGATACTGAGGTGGCCCAGGGTAGCAACGTCGCGGAAGCCGCTTCTTCATCAACAGTACTCAAGACACTGAATAGATTTATATACTCTTCTCTGAGTGACGCTCCCAAGTGGAGCGGCGGCAAGTACAAGCATTTATACCACTTCAATTCCAAAGCAGAGACCGTCCGGAATATCCAAAGTCGGTTTCCTGCTGTGGCTGAACGAATGAGTCTTGTACAAATCACACACTATGTTACCAATTGGAAGCATATGCCAGCCATGGCGCCACAAAAACAATCAGATGGAAGCTTTCTACTTGCAAGGCCTTCAGCTCCCGAGACCACAGTCCCATTTGTGGTTGCACATCAAGATACAGGACCTTTCGTCAAAGCTTTAGTCGATCTTCCACCTGGAAAGCATCTTTTGGGTGTGTCAGAATCCATGGCCTTCCCTGAATGGGCCAAGACATGGGGAGACACGTTAGGTTACAAGATCGAGTTCAAGCAGGTTCCGGACGAGGAGTTCTGGCAAGGTGTGCCAGAGGAGTTCAAAACTGTACTCACAGAGGACTTCGCGTATACCGACGAATTCGGCTACACGGGCGGAGATCCAGAGGTACAGACTGCCACACAAGTAATCCCATCCAAATGCGTTTGTGCGTTGTAAGTGCTGAAAACTTCCAGCTCGGTATCGAGATCCCGTGCACCTCAATGGCAGAATACATTAAGAATGAAGACTGGTCATCAGTCGTGTAAAGGAGCCCCAGATGTTGGAGAGCGAAGGAGGATATTGTAAGGTTACTGCTTCAGTATTTTCCGTATCTGTGACAATAGCAAAGAATACTCGCGCATTAATCCAGCCACAATGGATCAGTCCACTTGATGGAAGATTTTTGGGCTACAGCTTCGTTCAGAAGATTGGTGCACGCTACCATTTTAACAAATTTCGGCTTTAGGGCGAGGTTTCGTACAAGTCAGTGAGGATCTGTCTCTGAGGCGAAGCTTATCCGCAAGCCGATCGGATCATTGAATAAATCAAAAAACAGACGGAGTTTCTGCAGCCATTCGCAGCCAGAGTCTTGGATACAGAGTAGAGTGGTATATCCAGAAAAAGCTACAATAGCATATTTTGGCTTGCCATCTTACCAGACCCTCCTCAATTCGACATTGTCCTCAACGAAAAGGATGCGGACGCGCCGGCCTTCCCTCCGCTTACAGTCCCTTTTCCTTGTACTTCCGTGCTCTCTTCATCAAAGGCCTTAGTTTGTCTGCTGTCGCCTTGCTGTCCAAGAACTCAACCGTTCGCACAATCTTATCCCCTGTCTCATTCATGCTCAATATAAAGATGTATTCCCCTTCATATCCCCACTCGTCTGGAGAGATCTCATCGTCCCTTAGATCGTCACGAAAGATGGTTCGACTCGTTGCCCATATTGTGACCCGGTTACTATCTTCACTCTCGATGTACTCCTTTGGGAACACAGGAAACCCATCCAGAATTCCACGTAGGTGGTCTATATGCTCAATCATCTCCTGTTTGTCGCGCGGAGTTCCCATGCCGAGAGAAGCAGGTGCAAACTCATGAACGTAATTCTCTGCGAGCATAGAGTCTAAGATTTGTGTGTCGAGAGTTTCAAAGATGCCGATAAATCTCCGCGCAGTCTCGAGACGCGTGGATACCATGCTTGATTCGCTTCAAGACTAGCAATAGTGCTGGTTAAATGAGAACTTGGTATGACGAGGATTAGTGAAGCCGCAGAGAACGGTGGGATAAGAAGCAATCTAAACTCAAAAAGCTAACGGAGCGAGTGTGCCTGTGCGAACGAGAAGATATCGTCCAGATATAATTCGCAATTATTCCGCTAAATCCGAGAAGACGGCTCAAACGAGCGGATTTACGGAGATACTGAGCATTTAATAGATTAGTGTTGGCTTCAAATGCAATTAGATTAGCGTTTCAAGGATTCTCAACTAGCCCGCTAAGCAAGCAATACAACACGTCGATTTAATCTCTTGGCCAGCCATAGACAGCATTCATAATTTCACAACTACATGCCTCAACGTAGAAACTGGCCTGTTTGAGTTGGAACCTCTTGAGCGAGCCGAGCAGACGCTCTCGCTTTTTATAGCGAGTTGGCAAACCGGCGATGGGAATCAAGTGGCTTGGTCTTACGACGTGACAGAGCTTCTCTTCAATGCGTGAGGTAAGGCTGAGACGCAACAGCAAATTTCATATTTAGAGTAGCGGTGAGCTTGAGATGTGCGAAATGTACACTCATCTCTCTCAGCCTGTCTTCCAATCGCGCTTACCTACCTCAATTTCTTTGCCACCAAGCAGTAACAATTTGATGTCCCCCAGTCCATTCCCGATGTTTATCCTGATCTCCGAGATCTGCAGACTGTTGAAATCAACTGACTTTCACTGTCCACGCTTGCAAGACCTCTCGCAAAACTCCTTTGATCACCCAAATAATGAAGGCAACATGTCAGGACGATGCTGAGCCGCCAAGCGAACTCTCATTCGCACTGTCTGGATAGTAGAATGCCTCCAGCCTAGTCGCTGTTAGTTTTACGGATATTTGGGTTAGCGGATGAACACTTACGCAATGATCACGTACGCCGCGATCAACAAGCTTCCCTCCAGGTAATTGCTGCGCCCATCCAGCACGAGAAAATTTACCACAAACGCAGTCACAAACAAGCTAATAGTCTCGAAGAGGTTAAAATACAGACTCATTCCTCTTCCCATAATCCATCCGATCAGAACCACTAGAGGCGTCACAAATAGCGCAATCTGAATGCTCGAGCCGACTGCGACGTTGATGGCGAGATCCATCTTGTTCTTGGCAGCAACCGTGACCGCCGTTACGTGCTCCGCGGCGTTGCCCACGATTGGCAAGACAATCAACCCGATGAAAGCCTGCGATACGGAGCTGGACGAGGTCATGGCCGGGATAGCGTCAACGAGAAACTCGGCGCACACGGCGACTAGAGCGGTGGATACGACCAGCATTACGACTGCGGAGGTGCGGCTTACCGTGGGCGCCGTGTTTCCTTCATCGTTGGCATTTTGAGGAGTATGTTCATTGGCAGCATGGAGAGTGCGAGCAGGAAGGGGGAGTGCCATTGAGTTCGCCGTGGGTGGTTGCTGACGGTTCAGACGGTCAGGAAGAGAACTAGTGCGCCTCAGCCCAGAGGGACCAGCAGATGCCTTATTCGGTCCATTCTGAGGGTCGAGGGCAGGGCAAGTGCCGGGAGGAGGGGTGTTGAAAACATTGTTGGAGAGATACTTGGGAAGGCCGGGACGGAAAGATGGTCCTCTGGACAGTTGACGAAGATTCAAGCTTCGCCAAGTAGAGGAAGGCTCTTGAGTGGCAGTCGCGGCTTCCACGTCATCTGCGAACCCCACTTGGCGTTGAGACGGAACACTACCATTGTACTGCAGATTTTCAGGCACGTTTTCTTTCTCAGTAACGGGTGCCGGCTCCTTTTCAGAAAGCTCGACTGGTGGACTCTTGATCGAGCGCTTCTTCTGCTTCTTGTGCTTGCGCTTCTTTTCCCTCTTCTTGGGGCGCTCCAACGAGTGTACGGGAGACTTGGAAGACTCTCCAGCTTCGGCTTGAAAATCTCGGATTCTCGGCCCGTTGCGACGATGAGAATGATCGGCATCATCATCGGCCTCATCACCGCTCGTAATGTTAGCGAGGGCTGAGCGAGGAAAGTGAGCGTCGGGCTGGCCAGTGCCAGTGTTTGGAGGGCTCTCGAGATACGGTTTGCTCATTTCCGTCCCTGGAGAACTTATGATTGAAGGAACCGAAGGGGTGTTTGTAGAGCTTGCACTGGACTTTCGACGTCTGCGATTGCGGAATGCGCGTCTGATACGCTTCGCAGTGGCATGCGACTCAGATGACCCGTCCGTGTCGCTCCCAGTAGAGGAGTCTGAGCTGTCCGAGGATGTCGAGCTGTCCATCAAATCGGCCAGAACACCCGGATGTGATTCCTCGTCGATGATCTGTTGCGGCGTGCTTTCATACATGTATGCATGTGATTTGAACTGAAAGAGCAGGTACAGGATATAGACGAGCAGGAGGACAACGCTGGTGCCGCGGCTGACCTGAAGAACCTTGTTGTCGGCGTCCCCTGCATCACTGAAAGACGCGTGGAAGGCGGTTGGTAGCAAGAGGCTCATGACGCTGAGGCTGACCAGGCATGCACTCATTTGAGTGACTTGATTGTTGTAAATCTAGGAGAAAACAGGTCAGAAACGAATTCCTCTAAGTTTTCTAAACTTCTCTGCTTACCTGTTCACGAAAGCGAAGGCCCCCAATGAGGAAGGCCATGCCAAGGATGAGCAGCAGATTGGCCAGAATCGAGCCAAGCAGTGATGCCTGCACGATTGAAATCTCGTTCTTGACCAGGGCGATGATGAAGATGATGAGTTCAACCGCATTGCCAAAGGAGACATTCAGCAACGCTCCCCAGGCATCCCCAAGTCGGCTGGCCACTGTCTCAGTCGCGTGTGTCAACACACCGGCAAGGGGAATAATAGCGATAGCATTGATCGCAAATACGATCGACGGAGGAAGTCCGGCTATTTTCACGGCGATACCAACGGGCACAAAAGCCAAAAGGACATTGACCCAGCTCCGACAAAGAGCGTCTTTGGTATGGCTGATAAAACGAAGGCAGCCGTTTCGCATACGAATAGGGATAGAAGGCTTGTGTTGCTCCCCATCGGCTACTTCAGTAGATCTTTGCCCAGCACCGGTGGCAACTCCGGACGGCGGTGGTGCAGGAGGAGGATTGGCTGCCAGCGTCCGGTCAGCAACGTTGTTGTAGGTGGCTGCTCCATCATCGTTGCCAATCTTCTTCTCTCCGCTCCAAGACACCTTGAGCTTCGTATCCGGCAGGCTTGCATGATTCTGCCGCACGTAGATGGAGGAAAGGGCGGAGGAGGTGGATTGCTGGTTGCTCAAGGGTAGGACAGGATCCGGGTGGTGGTCGGTGCCGTCCGAGGCGTGCTGTCTCGCCCAGGCACGAATACGGTCTAATAAACTCGGATTGTCAGTCTCTCCCATCGATGGTGGTGCAACCGTCGAGTGGTGCAGAAGTGAAGGGCAAGCAGCTGTCAGACGTGGGACGGGGGTATATACGACGGCGAGGCTCGCCGATCACGGTATCAGCCGAGCCACTGGGACGGCGTGCAGACAGCGTGGTAGACAGGGGGGTTTTAGGAACTTGGGAACTTCCTGCAGAGCGCTATCGGGCGAATAGGGTCTGGCGGAGGCTCTCGCCGGGGATTCTTCAGACTTACACATGCTGAGCGAGCCAATGATACTGTGGGCAATAGGGTGGAGATGACAGTCTGCGTGCGTACTCCTCTACCTTTAAATGATGGCGTTCTAGTGACGGACGCGCGCGCGTCATAGCATTAAACAAAACACACACACCGGGCGATCAAGTGCCAGGGTTTGCCTTGGTCGTCCAACTTTCTTTGCTTCACTCTTACGTTTTCTAGCCACGATCCTGGCCATCGCCCCCAGCTCTTCCGTGCCATCCTCTGCTTTCATCTCCCTTCTTAGAGGTCCATTCTACAGGGAAGTTCCTTTCTCTCCACGTGGATCGCAGACAGATCAGTGCAACCCATGCGTTAGGCCGTTGCTGCGTTCCTTGCGCCACAGTGGCTTGCGTGTGCAGCCACTAGGAAGCTCAGAGCTATCGCGTCGAAAACATCCTACAGTGCTTGACGCGCGCGAACATTCACGGATAGATTCGAAGCTACTTAGTTTTGTTTCTTGCACTCACAAGATTATTATTTAGAAGTACAGGCTCGGCTCACCTCGAATAATCGGAGCTCTCAACAGTAGATTTCGTATCTACCCGAGATATACACCCTGATCCAGTGTGCGGACGGATCTGAGTTTGCTTTATCTTGAACCTATTTGTTTCCAAAAATACAAATTAGCCAGTTCTTGAAAGATTGATTACAGATACAACTGGCTATCATCTGCGTCTTTTACTACCATAGCTTTAGTCAGAGATGCAACAACTTATCCTTCAGGCTCAATAGTCTGCTTTTCTCACAAATGTGATCATGCCATCACGATGCTCGCCGTTTATCCAAGGTTCGAAAATGTCCATTTCCAAGTTCAAAACTTCAATCAGAAATTTTATAGCTTAAGCCACTGAAACCCTTTTTTTGGCGGAAACTGCCAAAGATCTGGGGAACAAGCCATGAATGACGCCATGAATTTCTCCTTTGGTTCAATAACGATTGGATGGCCTACAGTGATAGAGGCTGATTGTTTGGCATGAGAAGCGTCAGAAATCCATCTTACCTCTCCATCACCATAAGACAATGAGTCCATCCACTTGCCTTGTGAAATAGGGACGTGGAATTACAACGCCATTTGAGTTTTTGTATATCGGGCACAGACAATACGGTCGAAGGGAAAGTTCCTTGCTCCAATGCATCAACGCCGTAGTCAACCTCCCCGTTAGCCAGATAGTCATCTGAAGCTTGTTGCTGGCATTCAAAGGGGGATCTGATTTTGATACTGTACTATAGATCAAGAACTCAGACTGCAGCACTTGGAGGCCCTTTTCCTGGCCCTGGATGGAATGGCCCGTTCTATCGTAAGTTTTCAAATATCACATCGTTCTACGTTTGGGTACCATGAAGCTCCATGACTCAAAGACATTACCTCACAAGTAATGCTTTACTCTGAGGCTGGTGGAGAATCAGGCGTTCGATGCCAGTAATACTCATATTGGAAGATCTACATTCTGTAAAATGGTACATGTTCGATGGGCAGCCCCGACTTCCTCAAAGAGCAACGTCGACACCGAGTCTTATTAGAAGTTCCACCTTGATTGCGGCTCTTCTAAAGATACCTTTACTCTGCAGGACACTTCCATTATAGACAAGAGTCAGAATTAGATTGATAGCTCAAGGTGCAGTACAAGATCTTAGCTATTGCAGCTCAGCCAGAAACTGAGGACTCATCTTGCTCTTTGCTGAGTCTCCCATGCTCTGGTTCGCATCTACAGCTCAGTGGAAGCTCAGAAGCTACGGAGGGGTGCAGGGGGGTCAATTGACGGAGAAGTCCGTGCGTGATTGGCTCTTGGTTCCCATGTTTTCATGTTTTCTCGCCGCCCACTTTCACCTCCACCTCCTCCTCCACCATCTTTTTCCTCTTTCCCCATCACGACTAGAAGTCATGGCATCCTATCTTTCACAGCTCCGCGAGCATTCGCATGTCAGTATTCACAACATTGACATTATGAATCCTCCTCCAGGGGGCCCATGGAAAGACGTCGTGAGCACATTGCAAGGCACTCACTGTTGGGCTCATTTTCCGGAGGAGTACCATGATTTCATGAAGAAGAGCGGTAGGAATGCGCGTAAGTGGATCGACGACTATCCGAAGCTCACTGTCGAAGCTCTGGCGGCGGAAATTTTCGCGCTCCGTCTACTCCAGGGTGCGGCCAAACACGCCGAGGGCCTTCTCCACGTCCAAACCAATCCTGAGTACGCCTATTCTACTGAAGCCCTGGTTGAAAATGGTCTGCGCCTCCTCGCACTTGCTGACAAGATTGGTCTGGATTCCTCGCGCCTCTGTATCGCCATCCCCAGCACCATCGACGGTTTTAAGGCGTGCGAACAACTTCACGAACATGGTATCCCGACCGCCGCGTGTGCCATCTACCACATCGACCAAGCTATCATGGCAGGCAAAGTCGGCTGTAAATATGCCGAAATCTGGATTCCGCCGTACGAGGACTTCCCTGCGTATCAAGATCCCTATGCACTTTGCACCGCTGCCGACGACTACTACAAAAAATTTGGCCACAAGACAGAGGTCATGGTCCATGGAGTCGTTGAGCCTATCGGCTGGCTGTCTCTCGCCGGAACGTCAAATGTGGCCCCTGAAACTTGGTCGATGGGCATGCTCGAAACTCATAGTGGCAACGCCGACGAACATCCATATTTCTGCTGGTATCCTCGTTATTACCCATTTCTGGAGGAGGAAGATACCATTTACAAAGACTGGAGCGACTATCAAAAACAACTGTTTCGCATGATGTACTCTCCCTACGCCAGGACTCGCGCAAATACTGATGAGGTAAGCGTGTCAACTGCTTGTATCCTTTAAGCGGTGAAGAGAAGTAAATGCACAAGATAGCTAATCGCTTCCATTTCTCTAGGGAATTGTTGGCTGGGCCCGCCTACAGTGGGAGCTTGAGAATCTTCTCCAACCCTTCTGCAAGAAGACCAAGAAATCCAAGGCCACGTCGGCTATGGATGAAGATTAGCCAAGACACTCTGTTCTGCGCACAACAGTAAGTACGAACAATGTATCTTTATAGATAGGCATAATCGCAAGGATATTGACGATCACTCCCAGGAACTCGAAAACTGATGATTCCGATGATAGCACGATGATAGCTCGATGATAGCACGACCCCATTGCATGTATAATTACCCAAAATAATGTACGATAGTGTGGTGGTTTTAGAATGGCTTTCCTTGATATTTGACATTGCACTTGCTCAGGCCACGAGGGCCATTAATAGTGGTGGATCAGTGTGGTGCTGGCTTTACACAGTTCGATGATACCAATAGATAGCGACTGAATTCAATTGATTGCAATGATCTGCTACTCAGGTGCGCCTCGTGATGTTTCATTCACCGAATAGATCAGAAGAAATCTCGTGCCAAAACTCGACATAGATTGTAGATCCAAGTTCATATCAGGGAGGCCCCCATTAACATTCTAGCTACTTTATTGGCCGAATTATTAAAACCAAAACCCAATACAGAATTATTATTACATTGTTGATTGAGGATCCCCTCGATTTAATCAGTCAGCCAAGGGGCGCCAAAAGCGCTTTTGCCATCCCCTGTTGAGTCACACTTTGTTACTCCTTAATTGTTACCACCGCTTCAACGTCTTTGATCTACAAATCGAGGACACGGTTAATTCTCACTTTGCGTAGCAACCAATCCTTTAATTCGAATCCAGTGTAATTATACGCTTTTGACGTTGTATACAAGATCTCTCTGAATGAAAACCTTTAGATGGACAGCTTTGGATGAAATTAGTTACAATAGATGGATGTTGATACAAAGTGGAGAACGATGATGATAGCTTCTACCTAAACTATTGTCTCCTCTCTTACATTGCAATTGTAGGTGTCGTGATATACCGCTAAACAGGAGCGGCTAGAAAGTCTAGGAAATCTAGGTGCTCTTCGTAGAGCGGCTAGCTGGGAGGCCAGCTCTAAGGCTAGCTCTGGACCTTGTCTGGCAGTATTTGCATTGTCTATATCGAGATTCCCCGGCATATCCTCTCACAAAACAATACAAATAATAGTCAACCCAGAGGAGATCGATATCCTAAAAGCCGTCAATTGTCAGACTTAGCGGTATCCGCGGACAGTATTTTGATCTACGAAGTTCAGAGGTTCGAACAATTAGATCTCGTGCTTCAACTCGCTGTAGCAAGTTCTTGTCTATAGCAGAGCAATTTTCGATGACTGGTTGTTCAAACACTGCAGAGAAATCAAGTTTCTAAATGGATGATTAGCCCAAGAGAGCATGGAAACTTTGGGGACATCGGCGCCTGACTTCATCACAAATGTTACATCAAGAATCAAGGATAACAGTGAAAGAGATATGCTTCGTTCGTTCCCGTGACGCATGGCAATAGTAATGGTACAAGGCCAACTCCGGACTCCCATCCGTCTCTGTGTGAACGTGTACACACCCAGTCTATCCCCTCCCAGGCCTGTCAGAGCCTCCACTTGGGAGAGTCTCTCTGCTTCCCATAGCACGTCAACAAAGCCTCCGCCCACTCAAGCCAACCAGATCTCACAAAAACTCCCAAGCTCCAACAGCACACCCACCTCCCTTGCAACCAAGCTAACTTCTCAGCGCCCTCAACCTCTCGCCCAGCCCGTCCTCCTCCACCTCCGTCGGCCCCACCTTCATCGGCGGCGCCTTCTGCGCCTCCATCTCCTGGCTCAGCTCAACCCCCGCCTCGTCCGCAACCTGGTTCATCAGGCGGTCGACGTCGTCCTGGGGCGTGGCGACGGCGGTGGCGCTGCTGGTCGCGTTCTCGTAGTAGCCCGTGGCGACGTCGAGGTCCTCGAACTGCGTCTCGAAGCGGTCCATGACGGCGCTGATGCGCTCGAGGTCCATCGTCTTCATCGCCGTGTCCATGCCCTTGACGACGTTGGCCATGCTGCCGCTGACCTGGCGCATCGTGACGGCCGTCTGCACACGCGACGAGACGGCGTCGATGCGCGAGCCGAGCCGGAGCAGGTTGAGCTTCTCGTTCTGCTTGCGGATGGCGTTTTGGGCGTAGATCTTGGCGATGTCGGTGTGGTTCTGCTGGATGGCCTAAGGGAGAGAGTGGGAAGTTGGTTAGCGCTGGGTCTTTGGGTGTGGATGAAGCGTGGTACGGTTGAGACAGCTGGACTGCGGAACACGCTCGGAAGGATGAGTATATGGGAGTTACCTTTTTCAGTTTCGCCTTCTCCGCCTGCTCATCTTTGCCGGCTTTTTGTGCTTGTCTATTGAGCTGCTTGGCTGTAAACTGTGGCGAGCAGCGGTTAGCGCTAGGGTAGATTGTGGAACGACGAGGCTCACTTTGAGGTTGAACAGGGCCTTTTCAAGGCCGGACATCTCGGAGAAGAATAGTGAACCTGATTTGAGAGAACTTCGAAAATAGAAGAACTTGAGAATCTGCTCAATGGTCTATAGAGCACGCCAAAGGTGGGCTAGTGGGGATGTGCAAGTTGCGGAGCGAACCATCGCCACAAAACGTCATGTCTCGCTGTTATTGTCTCCGTTACAGCAGCCAGCAACGCCCTTAGCTAGAGAGTACCAGAGCTTGATTGATATGACGGAATACCAGGACCGTATTGTTAGGGACATGTCCTAATGTTCCAAAGCAAATTGTCCTGTTCCGGCGCATGGCGGCCCTAGGCAATTCGTCTGTATTCTGGCGTTGAATCGCCCTCACCTCCGTTTGTCTCCTACTCATTTCTAGGCATGTCACTATGACTATTTCATAGCTCCTATGGTTCACTGCTTTCACCAAATGCACTCGAAATCATTTAATGACTCAAAGCGCAATGTATTGGCCATACATGAACACTAGGCTGCCGTCTAAAATCCAGAGCAAACCCCCAATCTACGCGTTGAAGTCTGCTACAATCCTGCCTGGCACTTCTCCACGTCTCAGCCTCTCCACTGCTTCCGGAAGCTGGTCAATCGGTACGACTTCACAAATCTGCTTCAAGACACCGCGTTGAGCGAACTTCAACGCTGTATCCACGTCGTGCATGCCTCCGACAAGTGTACCTTTGATAGTCAAGTTACGGAAAGCAAAGACATTGGGGTCTGCTCCAAGCGTAACTGTGCCTGCAGAAGGGAGGCCGATGCCTGATGCAAGAAAAGTCAACGTGGTTGACATGACAAGGACTCAGAGCAAAGAGGAAATGGACGTACACATGATCTTCGCACCAACGCGTGTGCCAGTCAGAGATATCGCCGTATTATAGGCTGCTGGTGCCGTCACAAAAACACTGGTACGTGATCAGCATGCCACCTCTTGCGGCTTTTGCGGTGTTCGTGGTCACTTACCCATGCGCCCCCTTTCCGTCGGCAACTTTGGCAACTTCCTCACCTACATCACCGCTCGTCTTGAAATCCACAAAGGCCTCGGCGCCCATCTTCAACGCAAGATCCCTCTTCGCATCGCCCGTGTCCACGACGACAGGTCTGAAGCCCATCGCCTTGGCCAACTGCACCCCCTGAATGCCCACGCCTCCACCACCGCCCGGAAAGCACGCCCAATCGCCCGGCCGCAACCCGCTCTCCACCAAGCTGCGATAGATCGTGCTCGCACTGCACATGACCGGCCCCGCGACGTAATCGCTCACCCCATCGGGGATCGGGCTCGTGTACTTGGCCGGGCTGACGACGTACTGCTGGTAGCTGCCCGTCTGGGCCAGCCCCGTGAAGACGGCGCCCGGGCAGTAGCACTCCTTGTCGTGCCAGCACAGCTCGCACGCCCCGCACGTGTCCCAGATGGGCTTGAGGCCCGCGCGGTCGCCAAGGGCGAAGTTGGTCACGTTGCGCCCGAGCTTGACGACGATGCCGGCGCCCTCGTGGCCCGGCGAGCGGCAGCCGTAGTGTGACATGGGCGGCACGGGCAGGTCGCCGAGGGCGAAGTGCAGGTCGCTGTAGCAGATGCCGGTGGCGTTGAGGCGGATGAGGACCTCGTCGGGGCCTGGAGAGAGAGTCATTGTCAGCGGTGAAGTGGTTTTCGTCGCTGATCTGGTCCTACGAGTGAAAATACCATCATCGCCATGGCAGCTCGGCAGGCATGAGTGGCTACTGCTTTTACTTACCAGGCTCTGGCACAGGAACCATTTCTATCTCTATGTGGAAATTCGGTCCTTCGTTCACCACCACACCTGCTTTGCACTCCTTTGGGATGTCATATTGCTTTTGTTCACCGTTGGTTGCCATTATCGTTATCGAATTGTGCTTGTTGATGTCAAGCTAAAAGATTTGATGTCTAAAAAGGGCGAAACGAATCACTGGGAAGATGGAACAGAGAAATCTAAAGTTCGTACAACAGAAAGGTGAGCTGCACCATAGCCAGGCTGCGTCGAGCATATGGATGAAATCATCAAGCGGCAGGTCGCCCACCTCGCTATACATCTCTACCATCTCCCCACAGCATCCTCTAAACCGAGGACAGTATCACGGAGCGGGGTTTAATGATCAGCCACAACACGGCCGACCCAGTTGCAGAGCAGTCTAGGAAAAGGGCAGCTCGACCCAAGCGGGCCGAAGTAGTATGTGCGGATCGCTGCACGACGACGATCCGGTTGTCGAATCCGGGAGGCTAGAAGCTGGCTTAAACGAGCTATCCGCGTCGTCTTCGCACTGTTGATAAAGGGCAAGCCGTGCCGTCTGTCCAGTATAGGTAAGAAGATGCGATAGGCTCACACAAAAGACACTTATTGAGGAAAGGCCCCCTCCAGAATTTGAATGCTGAGGGATACTGCATCGTCTTTGAAAAAATATGATGACTGTTATGATGTTCATTTTTGCTTGAAACCCTCATGCGTACCTAAGTACTTTTCCTTCCAATCATGCAAATGCGGGGTATATCTGTCTATTCGATCAAGTGGGGCAGGTGGATTATAGTAAGAAAAACAAAGTCTGTGAGAGTGCAATTCACGAGGTGAAGGGAAATCCGATTTTGCCCACTACCTCTATTGCGTGGGTTCGTCTATTGATCAAGCATGTGAACATGGAGACACCGCTTGAAGCTTCAAGGCTCAGGAAGCCGCTTCTAGAGATAGAATGAAAGCAATAACAACTCACTCTGATCATGACAGAAGTCTAAACATTAGGAGACAACTGGTCATATTTGACACATCTCTCTACGCTCTCGATTGATGCCTGCAGGAAGCTTCGGGCTTCCAGACCAGCCCAGACCTTCAGCATCGAAAAGTCGCCCGTCTTCAACATTGATTTGCCTCCCTGGGTACCGAGCTGCCTCAGAATGGGCAGCGCACTAGATCAAAATCAGTAAGTTCGTAATTCAAGCGCAGACGATTTTGAGTGATCATAGAAAAAAGAAGTCTACAATAGAGCAAGAGTAGGCAGAGCAGAGTAGGCAGAGCCGCTCACCCAGCAAATAGATCCATTCCCGGATCCAAATTCCGCCCAATGCCCTCCAGCAACAAAATGCTCAACACCACATTAACAAAGTCGCCCTCGAGCCGGACATGATGGGTGCGCACCATATCCAGCACCTCGCTCAGCACGTCGCCGATGCGGATCTGGCCGAGGGCGAACGTCTTCTGCTTGACGCCGAGCACGAGGTGCGACATGCGCAGCGCAAACACCTCGCCGTCGCGCACCGCCTCGGGCTGGCGGCAGCGCGCGATCATCAGCTCGCCCGCGCGGTACCCGTCGAACTCGGCGACGGCGCGGAAGAGGTCGAGGAAGTTGGCGCGGTTCGTGGGCGACAGCTCGGTGACGAGGCCCGTGTCGATCAGGATCAGCTGCGGTCGGTAGCCGGCGGCGTCGATGGCGGCGAGCTGGGCGCGCCAGGCGGTGGGGTTGTTGCGGTGGGGGCGCAGCTGCGAGAGGACTTCTTCGGTGACGTCGAGCGTCTCGTTCGGGGTCTTGGGTGGTGTTGGTGGTGGGGTGGGGGGCTGAGAAAAGGTGCCTTGGGTGAAGGACGGGGTGGAGGGGATGCGCTCGAAGGCGTCAGGGGGCAGGAGGGAGGAGGGCTTGTAGAAGCGGACCATGATGTTACCAGGGTGAAGATCGGCATGAATGAAATTATCAATAAGAACCATGTGCAAGAATGCATCGAGTCCCTCATCTGCAATCTCCTTTTGGAAGACGCCGCCGCCATTCGACAAGAAGTCTTCAAGGGGAATCCCTTGAGCAAATTCTTCGACCAGCACCTGCCGAGTGGTGTATTGGGTATAGGGATATGGGAACCACGCGGTTGTTCGATTGCGGAAATGCTTGCGGAATATGTCTAGATTTGCGGCCTCGATACGCATATCCAATTGCAAGCGCATCATCTCTCCGAATTGGGTGACTTCGTCAGGAAAGGAGAACCATTCCATGGTAGGAATGGCGTTGATCACATCTGCAAAGAAGGCCATGATACGTAGATCCCTCCGTACAATTCGCTCCACATTCGGATGGAGAACTTTGATTGCAACATACGAAGATGGTATCCGTTGGGGTGTACTTTTGAGAGCAATGTCCACATTTTTCTTCACCCGTTGCCTGAGATTCTGGGGTTGATTCTCGACAGCCTCATCATATTGTGTCAAATCTGCCTTTAACCTCCCCTTGTAGACCTGTGCTATTGCCCCTACACCCAGCGGGTGAGGGTCGAATTCTTCAAAAATATCATCGAACGGCCGGCCGTCAAATGCTTTTTCTAATATCTCCTTGGTCTTGGCCAGAGAGTGCGCCGGCGCGTTTGAATGTAGACTCGACATGATGGCACACATCTCCGTAGGAAAGATATCCGTCCGTGATGCGGCCCACTGTCCCAGCTATTCGTCCCCAATTCTCTCCCGTCAGCCAAGTTCCTCTCGATCCTTTCCCCACCCAGAACCACGACCACATAAGGAGTCCCTTCGACTCACCTTGATAAACGCCGCGCCCGCCCGCTCCATACTCGCCACCAAAAAGCCGTACCACCACAGACACCCCGCCCGCTCGCCACTCCGACCCTTCTCGCGCCTACCCAGCCACACCACCGGCACACACACCAGCACCGGCACGAACAGCGCGAGCAGGTGCAGGAAGCGCAAGCCCGTGCACACCGGCTCCCACACGTACGCGTCGAGGACGGCGTAGACGCGCTGGACGGCGCGCGACGAGTGCGCGATGCGCTCCGGCAGCGCCGCCGCGCGCAGCTCCGCCCGCGACGCCGCCAGCATCTGCTCTTCGCCCGTCGTGCCGTCGTGCCGGTCCTGCTCCGAGATGGCGACGAAGGCGGCTGGGCTGAGCGCCGCGACGAGGAGGGTGCGTCCGCCTCGTGGGGGAGGGGGTGGATGGTGGAAGGGAGTGCGGAAGGAGAAGGCGTGGCGGGTGGAGGAGGAGCGTGTGGTAGTGGATGCGAAGGGCCGAGGGGGAGGACGACGGAGGGTCGACTTGAAGGCGGTGGATTGTAGACATGATTGTCTGAATATGGGAAACGTCCTCATGATTTCCTTTACCGTCGCCGACACAGCCGTATCTTTAGTCTGTCCATGGGATCGTGGTTGCGGTTACGAGCTGGTGGAACGGAAAATACGAAGTGCTTGTCCAGTACAATGTCCTTTCATTGAACACACGTGAAAGCTCGTCTGGGAAACTGCTCGCCACGAAGGGGAGTTAGGGAAAAAGAAGTTGTGCAGGCCTGGGATCTATCCGAACCCTCCCTGACTTGGAGGGAGAGTGATGGAATAAAATCACGGCCGACGTCATTGTACCTTGCTGAAAATGGACAAGTCGCGTATCTCATCAGAGTCACGTCAAGGCCGAACATCCCACCCATTCTATGATTGTAGTCTTCTAGTAATTATGTAAATCTTAGACATTGAAATGAATTTACATTCTAATAGGCATTATACCATAGACACACTATTGTACACCTAGGGATTTTTTCTCTTAACATGGCTACATCGAGAACCAAGCTCCGAAAACTCCACAGAAGTCTAATCATACTCTCGCCAGCCCATCTCGTTCATGGTCTGCATTTGCTGAGCACTAGAGTCCATTAACAAAGGTGGCGAATCATTCGCGGGTCGTATCAATTCGTTGCGGGCTCGATGACAAGGCTGGCCAAAGCGGTCTATCTGTTGGTCTAAGCTCCTTCGTACGGCTCATATTGCTCTCGGAGCCTATCTCGTTCGTTTGGTGACGCGGGGCTTTGTAGGCCAGGCGTTCTCTGCGTTGGTTGAGCACTGTATGGGTTATTCGTCTGATATGGATTGTTTGAGGTCGCTGTTGTTGGAGATGTCGGATAGGCCGCCAGGGGATTAGGATATGCCTGACCGGGCTGCACCGTGTAACCCGAGCGCGGCGGCTGCGCCGTGAGGTTGCGTCCATATTGATCTACTGCCGCTGCCTGCTGCTTTTGCTGCGAGGCGTAGTCCATGGCGGCGACAGGTGGCTGTCCGTAGGCACCCGGCTCAGCGATGGTGGGGACGCCGGGTTTTGATGGAGGCTCATGACTGGGACGGCGCTTGCCGCTGGAGCTGGCCTTGCGCAAGAGACCGCGAACCTCTTCGTAATCCTGATTGCGTTCAGCACTGTTGCGTTCGTCGAGGGTATTATCTTCTTCGTCACGGTTGGCCCATAGCTCATCACGGGTGATGTCCCGGCTCGGATTACGTTCGTTGATACCATCAATAGCCCTGCCCTCGCGGCTGCGGAGAGAGCCAGAACCACCGTTGCCGCCTTTGGGAGAGGAAGCAAAGTAGTCGGTCCCAGTAGACAAGGCCGATTGATTCTTGGTCGTGGTAGAATTAGGTTTATTCTTGGGCATGAGTCGGTCGGCGTCCTGCTTATCGAGGAAAGCCTGTCGAGTCTCCTCGGCCACAGACGCAGAGACAGCGACGGAGTAGGTGGGCTGGTTCTTGCTGCCCAGAGCGGCATCTCCGCCAGCAGGGCTGTTGATGGGAACCTTGCGAAGAGCCAAAACCAGCGCGCACATGAATTTCGAGCGGCGAGCAGCACGGATGGTCTCGTTAGCCCAGTTGCTCTTGTGACGGATCTCCACCTGCAGCTCAAGCTTGTCCATCTCATTGATTCCAACGACTTCGACATCAATGTCAGGTTGAAAGTCTCGGCTGTTTTCCTTGTCCCGAACGAAGTTCTGCAATTCGGCCTTGAGTAGCTGGATGTCCTCAAAGGAAGTACCAAAATCGATGTGAATCGGAAGTCGCTCCCTCATTGCCCCGCTACGAGTGGTGTTTTGGACCCAGAGCGTATTAAGCACAATGTGAGGAATCTGAACCAGTCGCCCACTATCAACTCGCTTAAAGACTGTGAAGAGAAGGGAAATATGCTCTACGGTGAGTCCGAGGTCGCCACTCGTACCGGAGGAGGTGACATCAACACGGTCGCCAATGTCGTAGGGATGCTTGACGAACAGGAAAATACAGGAGCCAAGAATCTCTTGAGCAGTCGCTGAGAAGACGAAAGATAGCGAGAGCAAAGCAGTGCCAGTCGTCGCTAGAGTCGTGACAAAGCTAGTATTCAAAAATGCGACTAGAAGAACCTTAGCTCTGGCTTCTTAGAAAGGTGTGGATCAGCTTACCCATGACAAGAACTGCAACTGCAGCAACGACAACCATAAGCATGCGATCAAGGACATTTATGGCTTGATCGACATCGTGCATGGAGTTTGCGATTGCTTTACGCTCTCGGCCAATGGCAGTCACCATCAGAATCATTTCGTCCAAACTGATGTCTCCATTTGCGTCACGGTCTAGTGCAGTGAAGGCCTCGTCAGCTTCATTCTCACGTCCTTCGCCCAGGACTTCTGTCAGATCTTCTGGATACAACGCGTCCTTGCCTTCGACGACAAATGACATCCACAGACGCCTCGCAAGCGCTTCGGAAGATCGCGTCTTCTCGAGCGCTTCAACGACAATCGAGTGTGCCGAAGTAGGATCAAAGACCTTTTTCCCCGTGATTTCCTGCGCATAGTGGCCAAATGCGGCCGTGACTTTGTCTCCAAAGCGTCCCACATCTTGCACCAATCGCATCGGAGTGGCTGACCCAGAGCGTTGGTGACTCCCCTTTTTGCTACTGAGGCCGAGATTGATTTCAATGGAGTCGTTGATGACGTAGTCTTCTTCAGCGAATTCAGGACAGTAAGCCGGGAAAAGAGTCCGCGATGCATCATACAGCAATCCTATTAAGTAAACCTGATGCTTGTTGTCCTTGATTTTTGAGTTGAATTGCTTGCGATGATAATTGATACTGATCAGCTGAATGATCATTTTCTCAACCAGAAATACAATAGTCGCAACGACCAGAGCGGCTAGGATTTGTGTGACGATAGTAACCCAATGTCCTGGTTGTTTGACACCCGGTTGTCGATTTGTGGGGTTATTGCGCATGATGGGTGCAAATGTAGCCAAGCTCGTGCCTGCCCATCCGACGAGAGCGAGAGGAAATTCCAAAGCAGAGAGAACCAGTGCATACTTGCGCGTGCCAGAGCTTACGACACCAGCACCAAATTTGAAGATGTGGGGAAGCCAATGAGCGACGATTTTCGAGACCCAGAGAGACAACCAAACTTGGGAAGGTCGGTTAGCTTTGTAACTATGTCTATACTATTTAATCCAAACTTACCAATCTCGACCCACGTGAAGAACCAAACGATGCGGACATCACCAATTTTAGCATTTTTAGCAGCTGTGGCACCGACGACGATGGGAATGGCAATCATAGACCCAAGGGGCAAAACGTAGAGGAAATAACGGGTGACAATGCTAAAGTCGGCAATCTTCTTGTAAATTTTGCCCATGGTAGTGATCGTGTCCATTTCGCCATCGTAACCCACATGTCCCGTCTGCTTAGCGTTGCGTTCCTTCTTATGGCGCCTGCCACCAAACATGCTCTTTTTCTCCGACGTTTTTTCATTGTAATTCTTCTTCTCCCCGCTGGTCGATTGAGCTAAATGATTGCTCGAGCCATTGGTTGTGACAGGGTTCAGAGGAATATCGATGGTAGCATCATTGGGGTTACCCCGCTGCATCTTGTTGGTCCCTTGGCTCCCAAGCCCTTGGTAGCCGTTGCGTGAATGGCGTAGGGAATTGCGGGTAGGATTAAATGCCGGTGACGCGGCTTCGCTCATAACAGATTCTCAATGCCCGAGCTCCGAAACCAGCTGGAATGGTAAGAGGAGGTAGCGAATTGGTCGAAGTAAGAAAAGATGAACCGAGAACGAGATGCCGTGGCTAGGACTTGTAAGGAAAAATTGATTATAGATTGAGGTTAACCGAGCTCCAGCAACATGCAATCGAGCAGGAAAATGCTTGTCTCAGGCCTCGTGCTGTGGGTAGGAGCAGGGCCCTACAAAGAATGAAGGGGGGTAGAGGACCAATTGCTCTACCTCTACCCAGATAACCTGGATAGGTCGGGGGAACGAAAGTAGGATAGAAAGGAACAAGCTCCTTAAGGACGAAAGAAGTGCAATATGGGGGACTCGGTACGTAGGCGAGAATCAAAAACGACAGTGATGACGGTGCTGGGACACGTCGTGTAGGAAGCAGCTGGAAAAGGAGGGGAGCTAGGAAGAAAAGATTGCTGGAGGTTTCGGTGTCTTCAACCGCGGCCGGGACTGTCAGGAACCCGCGAGCTGCGTCTCCTGAGACACGCCACACCCCCACCCCATCAAACTCCATTCGCCCAACGCCCAAATGCTCCGTAACGGGGCTGGCCCGGGTGAAGCCAATCAGCCAGACGGGCCGGTGTTGAGCTGCGCCGGCATTAGCTAGGCTGATGCATAGGATTGCCCCTGCAGCATCGTCTCCGGCTTCTAAATTTCGAAGGTGGTGCCGCACTGAGTTTACCATCTTTTCCTGCTTGTCTCACTTCCGACCAATCCATCACGGACCAGTGTGCTCGATGCTTCCTGCGTGGTCGAGCCGACGCTACCAAAACTCTCTGTAAGCACCTCAGCGTCAGACCTTTCCGTGCTGTCTTGATGGGAGCATGTCAAATATTATCTCTTGCATTTAGACACGCTGTCAACAAACTTCCAATGATGCTAAATTAGTAAATTATCAAGTGTAGCCGTTCTGTACCGTGAGTTTACCAACCAACGGCCAAGAAATGTCTCATACATCAAGCAGCTCTGAACCATGCGGCAAGTCTTTCCACGATGCAGAGTAACTCCTATGCACAATGAACGGATATTGTTGGGGGGTTTTCTTGCTATCCATGTTTGCATGCCCAAGCATTTCGTACTCACTAGGTGCGGAGTAAGCACTAAGCACTTCGAAATTTCTCAATCATTTCTCTTCATTTTCCTCTCCAGCTACATTTGAGACCGTATCTCTTCATACTAAATCCCTCGATCAACGCTTCCAGGACGCCGTAATCGATGCCAACACAGAAATGCTAGGCCTCCTAGTCTGCGGAACATCCCGCACTCCAGCTTTTCGCAGGCGGTCTTTTGATACTGCTGAGACATCGGGAAAAAGTGTGACTTTGCAACAACAGTCCGGTTATTGCCTGAGTGCCAGCTTACCTTTGCCAATGCTCCGCACGGACTACCTTCCCGCCTCACGAACCGTCTTCAACCACGCTCAGTTCGCGACATTTACAATCCATCCATCTCCACACACTTGCCCTTTATCATCCACCCCTCCCCAAACTACCACACTCCCTCCATCCACCTCGCCCGCCCTTGCTGCCGCAAACCGCGTCCGCCGTCCAAACCCCCTGCCCTCCTGCCCCTCCTGCACCATTTTCCCGTCGCCATCCAGATATTTGACTTCCGCCCACTTTCCCTCGCCCGAATCCGTATTCAGTACGCGCCGCGCCGTGTCCTTGGCGCCTGCCGAGGTTTTGGCCGTCGCCGGTAGTTGATACGCAAATGCATCGCCGTGCGGAACAAGCCCCGGCTCTGCAAATTCCGTCGAGGACGTGTTGAGGGGTGCATCGGCTGAGGGCGAGGCGCTCGTGCTGTGGCCGCCAAGCGCAAGCAGGTAGGTGCGACCTTGGCCGGTGGTGACGGGGACGAGGCTCGCGGCGCTGCGCGGGGTCGGGGAAGTGGTCGGGCTGCGGGAGCTTGCGTCTTGCCAGTCGCTGGAGACGGCACCGAGGACGGAGCGGGGGGTCAAGGCTGGGTTGCCGTTGTCTTTGGTGATGGCAGGTGGAGGTGGGGCATTGGCTACTACGTCTAGAGTTCGCATGTGGAGCAGGTCGCCGCTGCTTGTCCGCCCAAAGCATGAATAGATTTTGTGGTCGACAAGAGCTAGACTTGAAGAGTGGCAGGACAGGGCGGGATCGTCTTGGGGCGGTGGCAGTGGAGTCCATGTGCGACTGCGGATATCGAATGTCCAACAGTCATTGAGAAGGGTACCAGCAATGCTATTACCACAAGACACGATGATTGTGCCCTTAGAGTCGGGGCCAAGTGGTTCAGGGACAATGTCGGCAGGATCTAGAGGTGTTTGTGGGGTAGTATCATGATCAGTAGGAGGCGCTGAAGATTCGGGTTGAGACGAGGCAACGCTGGCGTGCTTGTATCGCGGCGGAGGCTGCGAAGATGCGGCATTTGGTTCGAGACATGTCCAGGTGTTCGATTTAGTATTGAACATCCATACTCGGCCATTCTCTTCGAGTGGATCAGTGGACGAGGAACTGGCCCGTCCTCCAAACAAGTAGAAGCAATCGTCGATTGAGACGGCCGTATGGTCTATCCGCGCTTCTGGTACTGGCCCACGGTCGTTCTCGGATTTCGCTACGATTGTCTTCTGGTCTGTACTTTCTTGCACATTGGATGTGGGCAGTACGATGACTTGAACGTCATTGGAAGCTGTTATTGCAGGCGCTCTTTCGCCGCCAAAAATATACGCTCTGCCTTTAAGAACGGTAAGAGAATGGGAGGATCGTGGAAGCGGTATAGAAGTGATGCGAGAAAAGGATGCTTTGAGAGGAAGCGTGGGGTCGTAGATGCCTTTGGCTAAAGCAATGGCGCCTTCGGCAAGCGTCTCCACGCCATAAAGAGCTCCTGCTACGGCCGATTCAGCCATTCTGATTTGTATCAGGGTTTAATTGCAAGAAAGCGGAGTCAGACAAGCAGTCTCTAGTAGCAAAGCTGTTACGTTAGTAGGCGATGAGCTATGATATCATATCCAACCCAGCTACGGACCCAAGGCTGGGCCCCCCTATGGCTGCCAACTTCTCCGATTCCTCACCATGACCGGGAAATCACGATGGGCCGACGACGAAGACGAAGCCGCCATCGCTGCTCAGCGAAAGAGAGAGAAGGAGGACAAACGGCGCGCCAAAGCCGAGAAGCAGCGCAAGCTTGAAGAGCAGCAACAGCAGCGGCAGCGTTCAATTGCAGAAAACGGCGACGATGATCCTGACCGGCCAGCGAAAAGGCGGAGAGTTGCGCCGGACAACGACGGCCAGCAAGAGGAGCCTCAGCCGCGCGCACTGCTTCGCTTCGACCCTCCTGGCTGGGGACCGTGTCGATATGTTGATAACTTCGAGCGGCTAAACCACATTGAAGAAGGCTCCTATGGCTGGGTCTCTCGCGCCAAAGAGACCGCTACAGGCGAGATCGTGGCGCTCAAGAAGCTGAAGATGGATAATCTCAACGATGGCTTCCCGATTACTGCTATGCGCGAGATCCAGACGTTGATGCAGTCCCACCATCGCCATATTGTCGACCTCCGTGAAATTGTGGTCGGAAGTGACATCAACGATGTCTTTATGGTGATGGAGTTCCTCGAGCATGACCTCAAAACCCTACAAGAAGACATGGCCGAGCCTTTCGCGCCGTCTGAGCTCAAGACGATCCTCCTGCAGCTCACCTCAGCCGTTGCGTACCTCCATTCCCACTGGATCCTCCACCGTGACCTCAAGACCTCCAACATCCTCATGAACAACCGCGGCGAGATCAAGATCGCCGACTTTGGCATGGCCCGCTTCACCGGCGACCCTCCGCCTCCGGCCCTCACCCAGCTCGTCGTCACGCTCTGGTACCGTGCCCCAGAGTTGCTCCTCGGCACCAGCGTCTACGACTTTGCCATCGACATCTGGAGTCTCGGCTGCATCTTCGCCGAGCTCCTCACCAAAGACCCGCTCTTCCAGGGCGCGCGCGAGCTGGACCAGCTGCTCAAGATCTTCGACCTGCTTGGCCCCCCGACCTCCGACTCCTGGCCCACCTTCCGCCGTCTCCCCAACGCGCGCGCCATGAAGCTACCTGCCTCCTCCTCATCTTCCTCGCATGCCTCCCCGCAACAGTCCCTGCGCCGCAAGTTCCCCATCTTGACGTCCTCAGGCGTGGCGCTCCTCACGTCGCTGCTCGCGCTCGATCCCGCCCGCCGCCCCACCGCCGCGGATATGCTCGAGCACGAATACTTTCGCGACGATCCGCGGCCGAAGCCGACGCACCTCATGCCAACGTTTCCGAGCAAGGCGGGCCAGGAGAGGAGGCGGCGGAGGGCGAGTCCGAATGCACCTCGGAGGGGCGATGCGCCTAAAATTGATGGGAATGTGGACTTGGGTGGGATATTCGGGGGAAGAAGTGATGTGGAAGCGGGAGCGGGTTTCCAGCTGAAAATGGGTTAGAGGAGGCCCTCCGCATGAAATGGAAAAAGTAATAAGGTGCCATGTGGAAAAAAATGCGAAAAATATGGCTTGGTTGGGTGATGGTGCAAGCTCGACTAACTTGCTGCTGACAAGCACTCAACGCTCAGCATTCCTGTCGTTCGTGCTCGGCACTAACATGCAGCAAAAACTAAAAGACTCCGACACTCCGCACGAGTCGCTGCTTGGCAAAATAAAGAATAAGATTAAAGTATAAAAGCACCCGATATCGTCACACCTTACACCATCAACCCATCATCAGTAGATCATTTCTGTGTTATACCTTTTCCTCCTCATCTCTGCCCTCGGTGTCTACCGTCGGCACCACATCCGCTGCCGTCTCATCCGTAAACTTTAGATCATCCTCAAGCGGTACATGATCCCGGACCTTTAGCAGAATGACCGGCAGCGCAAGTATCAGGCTGCCTCCCAGCAGAGCCCAGCAGGAGGCGAAGAGCGACATGTAAGCTGGCGGGTTGTCGAGCCCGTCAATGCGCCACATAATGGCAGCACCAGCAGATTGGATACCCTTGTAGAAGCCGGCGAAGTTGGCAAGCTTGCGGCCGTTGTTTGTGAGGGCGCCCATGAACCTAGAGTTCTCTTGTCAGCATTTTTCTCGTTGCGACAAGGTGGAATAGCATGTTCAGGGGAAATGGTTTAAAAGGACGTACCAATACACACAGGTCTGCCACGCAGCGTCGTAGAAGCCATAGAACATGTACAGGAACATTGGCCCGACGTAGCCAGAGGTTGTCCAGTCCTCCTTGACAACAGAGTCCTTTTCCGGATATGTCGCGCGGGTGTACCGCGTTTGGAATGCGTATCCGCCTCCCCAGATAGCAAAGGTCAGGGTAAACAGCGCAGCCCAAGCAAGCTTGGCACGTAGGGTGCGACGCACGGACTGGATATCAAGCGCGTATCCGAAGATGACGGCCCCAAAGATTTGCGAGGACCAGTAAAGGGTATTGTTGAGGGCACGAGTACGAGTGTTGAAGTAGGCCAGGTTGACATCATTGAATTGGTACGTATAGAACCAATTGGAGGCGAAGAACATGGGAAAGAGGAGCACGATGTACGGGTCTGTAAGGAAGACTTCCCAAAGACCCGAGATTTCAGACCACCACGAAGGATTCTTCATAAGGATGACACGCGAGCCATCATGACGGATGACCTTCTTACCATCAACCAGCGTGAAGGAAAGGACGGCACCGATAAAGGTGAGGACGATAAAGCCAATGTATGTGCCGTCCGAGACCGAACTGTTGCTTGTGGTGTGGATGTTCTGGCCGAGTGGGATCTGGAAAGAACAGTGAGAACAATGAATTTGAATAAAAAGGCATGAATCAATGTACCAAGCTACCAATGACACCCCCAAGGTTAAAGATCATCCAGAACCAGGAAATGTATCGACCTTTCATCCTTTCTGGAGGATAGGACATCATGATGGCTCCTTGTGCACTCCATAGTAATCCCGCACACACACCAAGCAATGCTCCCGCAAAAATGGAGAAGCCGAAGTTTGAGTCGTGCTTGAAGCTTAAGAATGAGGCAACGTAGATAGTGTAGCCCAGACCACCGAACGAGAGAGCAACTTTGATACCCAGTCGATTTGTGAACGTTCCTGCGGCGAATCCGACTACAGCAAAAGTCGAATAGAGAGCCGTGTTCGCATCGTCTCCGGCCTGTGCATTTTGGAGACCAGTCCCTCCCATGCCACCGAGAGCATTGAACATGCCCGGGCAGAGAAAGCACACAAAAGCAACAAGCAGCAGTTGGACGGCCGGAGATGCATACCAGGTCTGGAATGGGCCGATTTTGAGAGTCTTGTACATCCACCCTTGGGGTCTTGGAGGCACAACATCTCCATGTGTCAGGTCTGTAGAGTGAGCAGGTGAGGAGATATCGTGAGCGGTAGCGTCCTTTTCATTCAACGCCATGTTTTCAGTTACGCAGAAACCAAGTGGAGAATTGATCAACAGGATGGGAATCGCAAGAACAAATATGCGGAAGATCCACTGGCCAAGAGAAGCGTCGGTGGATTAAAAAAAAGAAAGTGACTTTGACTGCAACACGCCGACGGTACCCTGCGGCAGTCAGATAGTCGGTATCGTGATCAGGCACGCCTTTCAGAGGCGAGCTGCACGAAAGCGTGAGCTGTGAATAAGAGCGCGCTCAGGTAGGCAATAGGGGCCACTATCTGAGGGCTGGCGGAATATAGACCAAGGCAAACGAGAACCTGCTCAGCTATTTACAGCAGCACGAGACTGGGGTTTATCTCCCCTTCTCTTCAGAGTCAGGGTCCTCGGCTTCTCCACCAAACTAAGAGTCGCCACAACGGCTAAGGTTTGCCAGGAAGGGAGCACACGACACGAGCAAGTCGAGCAGTCGTTAGTGCTTCGGTTGCACAGCTGGTTCATGATTGGAACGCAGCCAACCCACCCAGTTTCCAAACGAAGGATCGTTTACCTTGGTCCCTTGCCCTCTAGTTCGTTCCCCGTTTGTGGCTGGCGGGACATGCGGTGCTCTTGTGCTGGCTTAGCAGGCCTGGTTCCGCTGCATAAGATGGACTAACCGAGATTGTGCAATGTAACCCTTTGATCGTCGTTTTGGATAAGATCGAGTGGCAGCGGGGGATCAAAACCCCAGCATCTGGCCCGTATCATTGATGAACCGACACACACACCTTGCTCTCCGCGCACCTCATCTGATAGACACCCAAGTGAACTGCGACGGCTCGCTCGTTGCTGTTATTGGGCGCGAGGTCATGCGGAATGTCAAGTCGCTGACACCCGCTCTCCAATGGCTCTCACCACGAACAACACCGTGATAGTTTGGGCGGATACAACCCAAGACCGCTTCCTTCTGATAGATACGGTAGCAATCGATGGTTGACTTATTCCCGAGCTCCGATTGTCGCTGCGCGATGCATCCACGGATGGCCATTCAGCAAGCGCGGCGGGTATTTGCTGCAGTCCTTTATGCTGACAAGCAAGGTGGATGTCAAGAACGTCCATCGCCACGCTGGTAGCAGCGGCATCCAGCGGATCCAGGTGACACTGCCAGCATCTAGCCATGCGTGCTGTGCTCCAATGGGCGGCCATGTGACAAGCACACCGTCTCAACTCTGCTGTGCAGATTGCTCTTCGGAGCAAGGAGCCCATTATTCACGCAAAGTGACGTAGGAAGGTAGAGTGTAGGTTAAGTAGGTAGGTAGCTTCAACTTTTGAGGCGTCAGTCCAACGGTTGCAACTGGAATCAACGACCAACTTGTGGTACCAATAAATCTTATTTTCATCTCAACAATTCATCACTTGACTTCCCTTCCACTCTCCAGATCTCACCTAAACCTCTATCCCACCTCTTCTTTCCTATACAGACCTCAAAATCCCTAGGTACTTACCTGGACCAATCAACTCCTAGCTTGCACAATGTAAGGAAGAGCGCTTGGGTCTCCTGCGCATGCACCTGCAATTTGTGCTAATGCTGTGTAAGGAGACTTATTATCCGAGATGACCCCGAAACCGCCTCAAGGTACATTTCCGACTACATTGTCGGTAAGGAAGAAGATTCTGAATCGAATCATTAAGCACGCAGCTGACAAAGATCCCAGACCGTATCAACAAATTCAACCCCACTCCAGAAAAGCCTTTCGTCCTTGGCCTTCCGACAGGTAGCAGCCCTGTCCTGATCTACCGAAACCTGGTTCAGCATTTCAAGGATGGCGATATTTCATTTCGCAATGTCATCACATTCAACATGGACGAGTACGTTGGCATACCGCGCGAGCACCCCGAGAGCTATCACTCGTTCATGTACAAGAACTTTTTTGCCCACGTAGATGTCGACCCGGCCAACATCAACATCCTGAATGGTAATGCGGAGGACCTCGAAACTGAGTGTCTAGAGTACGAGGAGAAGATCAAGAAAGCGGGAGGCATAGAGCTATTCTTGGGTGGAATTGGCCCAGATGGTCACATTGCTTTCAACGAGCCTGGCTCCAGTTTGAGCTCACGGACGCGAGTCAAGACGCTTGCTTATGACACGATCCTTGCAAACTCGCGATTCTTTGGCAATGATCTCTCGCAAGTTCCGAAGATGGCTCTGACGGTAGGTGTCGGTACCGTGATGGATGCAAGGGAGGTGGTCATAATTATCGTGGGAGCGCATAAGGCTCTTGCGTTACAAAAGTGCATCGAAGGTGGGGTCAACCACATGTGGACACTCTCAAGTCTTCAGCTCCATCCGCACCCACTCATTGTAGTGGATGACGATGCGACGCTGGAGTTGCAGGTCAAGACAGTCAAGTACTTTAAAAGCATCGAGCAAGTGGCCAAATCGGAGGGATTCGGGCAGAACCTACCAACGGAAGCATCGGTTCTTAAGCGGAGGCAGACAATTGTCGAGAAGCTCTACAGTCCCACGAGTCCAAAGCATTCCAAGCATGATAGTCTGGATTTGCTCGTAGAGCCGCCAAAGCTGGAGAGACCCATCACTCCGGAGCCGGTGCTGGATCGCATGGCGGATCGGATTTGACCAGTGACACAAAATGGCCAACATTTGATTGCTGCTGCTTGACCTCCGTCCAGGGCTTGGACATTACTTGCTGTGCTGCTGGAAAAGCCTGAGATAGTTGATTAAGCTCATATAGCTTAATATTTTTAGTGCCTTCGAGCATGGAGTTTCGTGGAGTTCGAGGAAGCCATGCTTTTGCCTAGCAAAATGCAACTCACAGATATCAATTGATACAAGGTCAAAATTATTGGGAACTGTGTGCTTGCTTCTTGATGTCTTGTACATAGCAGTGCCTGGAAAGGATAGCGGAGTGTGAGATTAAGATCTTCGATACCAGGATTGTACCCGTGCATCAGACCATGTATCCTATCATCTTGGCGTGTTTCTAGCTAACAATGTCAGAAGCCAGGACAGTACCATCCATTGAACTCAGACTTGCAGCCTGACCAGCTTCTGAGATCCGGCTCACAGGACTTTGCGAATATCGTTAAGCTGCGGATTAAAGAGCAGCACGGCCCACCAAACCCTGACGCCACCATGAGCTCAGAGGAGTCAAAGCCTGCAGAGACTTCTGAAGAAACCAAAGCTACTACCACCAACACAGCAGATCCTCCTGCAACCCAAACCGCCGAGGTCAAGTCTCCTTCAGAGTCCACAGATCCGCAGATCGGCCAACCCCGTCGCAGCACGCAAATTGGCGAGCCACCTGCCCTCGAAGCTCCTCCCTATACGCCCACGTCGGGTCCTGTCTGGCCTGAAATCGACGACCATCACCCGCTTTTTCAGTTCGAGAGCGCGCTCAAGGGCATACTCCACGATGCAGATTGCAATGAGGTATATGGAATACAGCTCGATCAATCGGGCGCCTTCCATACCAAGCTCATTTTACAAAAGTTTCTGCGGGCCAACGCCAACGACGTCAGCAAGGCGAAGCAGCAGCTTCTGGAGACACTCAAATGGCGGAAGCAGTTCCAGCCGCTGAAATGCGTGGATGAGGTGTACTCGGCTGCACGATTCGCAGGCTTGGGCTACGTGACTGTCCTCGATGGGATTTTGAACAGTCCGAACAAGACGGATGTCGTAACATTCAATATTTACGGCGCGGTCAAGGATCCGAAGTTCACATTTGAAGATCTTGACGGCTTCTTACGATGGCGAGTCGGATTGATGGAGCTGGGGATTCGAAAGATGGATCTACGCGCAGCCAAGACGCCGATTCCGGATTACGGGCAGGGCCCGGATCCGTATCAAGGCGTGCAGGTACATGATTATCTGGACATCAGCTTCTTGCGGATGGATCCACATGCCAAGGCTGCAACCAGTAAGACCATAGAGATCTTCAAGCAATACTACCCGGAAACATTGAGCAGGAAGTTCTTTGTGAATGTACCCAGGGTCATGGGATGGATGTTCAGTGCCATCAGACTAGTGCTAAGCAAGGAGACTGTTCAGAAATTTACAGTATTGACATCTGGAAAGGACCTGGCAGGAGAATTGGGTGAGAACGTCCCAGAACAATATGGTGGAAATGGAGGCCGGTTGGAAAGCGTGGGAGAGACTTTGAAGGTGGAAGGGAAATCTGAGAAGGGAACTGAGAAGAGTGGCGAGGGAAAAATGGAGGGAGAAAACGAAGAGGCTAACGGAAACCAACAGGCAAAAGAGAAGCAAGAGCTAGGCTCTTGAAGGCTCCAGAGACCACAAGATGGATTGAAGTATAGATTATTCCCAATTTTACATTGGCTGTTGTATCTACACCAATCTACAATAAAGATACCATCTCAAGTTCAAGGGTATATGTTTGCTTATATTTTGGAATTTGCTAAGAGCTCATTTTGCCTTCAGAAAAAGGACGAAGCTACTTGAGAGACAAAGTCAGACCATCGCTTGATCGTCCGATTACTTTTAGCACAATTCAGAGGTTCACATTTTGATACCTACCAGCGTCACATTAATGGAAGGAAACATCACATTTTCCATGACCAACTATTAGCAGACATTACGAAGCCTTACAGCATCATCTCTCTCTCTAGGTATTCATTAAAACGGCCCTGCGGAACTGATCTAGCAATCCGCGATCGTGGGTGCCCAAACAGGATAAAATTCCACCTTCTCATCCATCGTGAAAAGTATCGCACCTTTATACCAAATGCTACGTCAGCTCGCAACATTCGCCATGCCAGCAAGTCCGCACTCAGCACCGTTGGGTCTTCGGCCTATTGCTACCCTGTCTATCCTCGTACTCTTATCACGGCCAGACCTGGAATGCGAGTACGGAGGATCCAGATCCAGTCGAGCATTGACATAAGCACCTCGGATCTTGGCGCTTCTCTAGGAGACCGGTGTCGACGAAAAGGGTAGGTCCACGAGCGAGGGCGAGTTCGGCCAGAGGCTCGAAGGGTGGATGGACAGGCACAACGAAGTAGTTTTCCCACGACCGTGACAGTCCTCCCGTAGCGGCGGCATGGCACGTGGAAGCCCGCATGCCGGTACCGATGGTGGCGTCGGATCTTAGCTGGGACTTGATACTGTTGGTATTATAGGATATGGTTTCGACATGGACGTCCAACCTGTTCTGACCATCGATGCCAGGCTCGTCACCTTGTCCGCGTCATGCCTTGGCATACGCTGCCAACTTGAAACCATCCAACGTCTCTGACTCTGCTCTCCGCGTCTTATCAACCCACACTCGTCGTGGACAGGCGAGGGTAAGCGGGTCGCCCAAGCGGGGAAAGTCTCTCAGCAAGACGTCGTTGGCCATTGCAACCGCAACGTTACAACGTTCGCTTTTTGGCTCGTTCCCGCCGTGCATCACTTCGTTCCTCGTCGAGATCGCTGCTGGTTGCGAATCCCCCTTTGCCCCCTTCTGCTACGGTGCAATCCCTCATTCTCGCTCGTCAGGAGGCCTGTCCACCGCCCAGCCCTTGCTTGAATGCCGTGCCCTTCGATCACGTACGCTATGGTGCAGTCACGCTCGCTGCACCATTTCGCTCCTGGCTCAACATCCCGCCCCCAGCCCATCCCTCCAAACGGATTCGTTCATTCTCCTTAATGCTGAAACCATCAAGCTCACTTACTAAGATGCCTGCCCGACCCGCTTGACGTAGCGGATGACACCTTCCTTACTAAAGATCTTGATTCGAAACATGTATTTTTCCTTTACTTGCTGACTAGGGTGGCCTTTTTTGTACAACGGCCATGCAAAACTACCCTCCGAAATATTGGCGACCAGGCATCGACCAGTAGAAAGTCCTTTTTCAATCACCGCTCGGCCTGTTTTGCGAGATCCAACAGTCTTTACTGCTCCTCTCGCCAATATCACGCCTTGCTTCTTAAGCTGATCGTTGGAGTCCATTCTCATTCACGAAGATCATTCCGCGTGGTTCTTCTGCGCACTTCACTCGCTTTTCACTTGCTGTGAATGGCCAGCTGCATCAGTGCCTTTTTCATTCCCGTGCTTGACGTTTGGCAGCGCCTTAGGAGCGCCCTGAAAATGGTCGTCATGCTTCCTTCACTTGTCCAAGCTGTGCTTCCATCATTCTCGCACGCTAAGCACATCCACGATGTAGTCACCATGGTGTACGATCGCACGCCAGAGGAATTTTTCTGGGAAGTCAAGAGATTGTTTGAAGCTCCGCTGAATCCGGCCAATTTGTTGCTTTTCTCTGGAAAACTACAGGAGCAGTTCTTGGACAAACTTCAAGTGTCCAACATTTGTATGCTTCCATCATACAATCACACGCTTCCCACAGGTCATGAGAGAGGCACTTATCTCGCATTGGATGTTGGCGGGTCAACTTTCCGGGTTGCCCTCGTTGAGCTTGGCGGTTCGGGGGAGAAGAGTATGGAAATCAAGACATTGCAATGCCACAAGATAGGCAACTTGGAAAGAGCATTAGAGGGCCATGCCTTTTTCGATTGGATGGCTGCACGGATTAAAGAAACCCTCGAAGGGTACGACGTAAAGCTGGCGCACGGTTCAGAACCTCTGCGGATGGGACTTTCATGGTCATTCCCCATCGAGTACGTTGAATCGTGTTCTTGTTCCACGTTTTCCACTCACGATTTTAGACAAACTTCCATCCGAAGTGGCACTCTTTTGCAAATGGGTAAAGGTTTCTGTGCAACCCACGGTGTTCAAGGAAGTGATCTGGGCGACCTCATCATGCAAGCTTGTACCAAAATAGTACGAAGCAGATACCATCAGAAAACTTGCATTGCTTTACTGATATCTCCCAGGATCTCCATGTTCAGATGGACGCAACTGTTAACGATTCCTCTGCAACGCTGCTCTCTCGAGCATACCAGGACGACACGACACGAATGGCTTTGATCCTCGGCACTGGCACCAATGCTGCCATTCATCTCCCTGTTTCCGCTCTCGCACAGGCAAAGTTCGGCGAACGGCCGCAAAGCTGGCATGACGAAGCCAATCACGTGCTTGTAAATACGGAGTATAGCATGTTTGGCAAGAATATTCTCCCCACTACAAGATGGGATGATTACCTGAATATCACTCACATGCATCCGGACTTTCAGCCTTTTGAACACCTGATTAGCGGTCGATATCTCGGCGAGATCGTTCGATTGATCTTGCTCGAGGCTGTTCAAAGCGCAGGACTCTTTGGAGGTCAAGTGCCGGAAAGTCTCAAGCAACCCTACAACCTGGACACTGGCATTCTTGCTGTTTTTGAATCGTAAGTCTTGATTTTGTTTACCATCCTTGAATCACGTGATGTTATGACCACCTTATCTGACCCAACCATCCAGGGATGACACACCAGACCTCTCAAAATCATTGACCGCAATCCAAAAGGCTCACAGGCTCATAACAATACCTTCTTTTGCAGACCTGCTCTTCGTCAGGAATGTGTCCCATCTCGTCTCTCGTCGGGCTGCAGCGTATCTTGCCACAGGTATCCATGCCCTCTGTTCTTTACGGACACGATCGGAGGGTCTTTCGCCTGCAACCGTGGGGCACACCAGCATTGCATGCAACGGTAGCGTCATCGAGAAGTATCCAGGTTTCCGGGAAGCGACTCAGACCGTGCTCGATCAATTAGTAGAAATGGACGGTGGGCCGAAGCGCGGGAGAGAAGGCGGTGTCAGCCTGGAAATTGCATATGAGAGTGCAATATGCGGCGCAGCGGTAGCGGTATGTTGTGTGGACCAGCACGGACGACTTGGGTGACGCTAGACGATGAAGCATCGCCCGAAATCAGCGCGTCCAGGACAGCCTACACTTGGCTGGCCGAGAACCAGCACTCGTATCAGCAGTTACTGAGGAGTACAGCGGCAGCACAATCTTGCATTGGTCTGAGCATTAGCGAATGGAGTCGATTCCCAATTTAGAGATGGTGTATGGGCATTTCCCTGTTGAGAGCGCAAGCTAGGGTCTGACGATGGGACAATATCTGTGGAAGTAATGGCAGCGCATGTACGCAATCTGGTATTCTAATAGCTATAGTAGATATTACCAATCCATGCATATAATTAGACCAGGTACAGATCAGAAGTAATCAAATGCTCTGCCACAGCATTCCAGATTCTTTGGTTGTCCACGTCCAAAAAAGAGACGTGGATCGATAAATCTTGAAACAAGCCAGAGAATAGATTCCCGCCCGTTTTCGTCTAGACGAAGGTGTGATTTAGCTGCACAGCGTCACCGTGTAACATTGCACTAGAGCGTTGCAGTTGACGCTGTCTTGGGACCATACCAACTCTCTGACCTCTATCCAATTCGCTCACAGGCTGGCTGAACATCAAGTGTGGCTGTCAGGCATACCTTACACTTATGCGCCCACACCAATTCGTGTTTAGCTGTCTTTGCAACATTGTTGCCTGTCCGTGGCTCATTCCTGGTCACTCATACATTAATCTTCATCTGGATCGATCTCGATTCGAACATCACTTCACCCTCCCTTCGCAACCGATTCATTAGCCAACCAAGCATAGATCTCCTTCCATACAACGTCGCTGTTCTGATCACACATTGGAAAATGCGAGTTACCTGTAACGCCCCTCTCGGGCAACACCCAGTGCTCAGCAGTACCATGCTTCGTGTACCTTTCCATCGTCCGCTCCCATATTGGATGCCCCTTAAGGTAATCGCCCCATATGACCAATTCCTTCACGCTCTCCGGGTGTGAACCCAGAGCTGATGGATCAAGCGCAGAGCTTGGCTCAACGAGGACCATTCTCTCGACAAGATCACGCATGCGAACCCCTTCGCCAGGCAGACGCATGTAAGCATCTGCCTCCACGTCACTCTGCTCATTGCCACCTCCTGCTCGAACATTCAGCCCCTCCAACTTCGCCTCAGCCCCTTCCGCGTTCTCCTCGTCCATTGACATCGCATACAACGCCAACGCGGCACCATTACTATGCGCCACAACCCAGCACTTCCCAATCATCCCCACTGCATCCCGTATCCCCCTCGCCTCCACCTCATCCGTAGTCCTCCTCCGCGCACTCTGCCCCCTTATCAAATTCTCAAACCACATCTCCCTCGCCCGCCGCCCCTGTTCCCCGCCCGCATTGCTTCTCCTCTCAGCCCCCCCTCCTTCCTCTTCCTC